>WAAD01033809.1:162359-175384 GCA_013389945.1 Fregata magnificens
CCCCCCTTCCTCCAAATAGGGCTGAATCATCTGGCAGGAGTTCCCCTCTTTCCTGCACAAACCATACAATCTCTGTAATATTGCAAGAGCTTTATCTGCCCAACCTGCAATATAAGGAGATGCTCCTCCATCAGACCTGCTTCAACAGAACACTTATGTCATGAACGTTAACAGCTTCCATCGTATTTTTATCCTGTCTGAAGCAGGTTTTAAGTTTAAGTCAACATGAGATAGCCTGATTTATATAACCAGGACAAAGATCTAACTGAAAGTATCAGATAAACTAGTGCAAAAAGTCAAACTTCACAGTACAAGACTACAGGTGTTCCGAAAAGTTGCATTCATTTTCTTCAAGTATCCCTGGAGCACCATGTGTGAGAGCTAGACAGCACAGCTGATAACCTTACATTGCAGCTTCACTAAATCCTGGTTACATTTAATGAAAAAAAATAACTGAACATAATATTGTTGCAGTGATCTCATATGTTGTTAGTCTACCCAAAACCATGCAAAAATGAGTCCAAGACCAAATAGCCTTCTTGAGCTCTGACGCGGCATCCTTTTGGGAAACGCTTAGGTTGACTTTCCCCTCAAGACACGGACCAAGGACACTGGTGCCCTCTTCTGGTTGTATTTTTGGAGACCATCAGAATACAGTATCGCTAGTATTTTTACTGTAAGTCAATTCGCTCTTTGCTTCTGGTTTAACACAATAAAAAGCTCGAGGTCTTTTCTTGTATGGCTGAATCAGAGAATATTTTTATGCGCCTCTTCAGTAAATAGAGGTGATAATACACCACAGCACTGGGACAGGTATACTGTTCCTAAGCACATGCTATGCAGATGTGATTTGGAGTGAACCTGGTTCTGCTGCCTTGACATCTCACTCCATTGTCACATGGGAGAACAGCACTGCTGTTGCTGCTCATCTGCAGTCCGGTTTGCCATCCATTTTGTTAATTCCCAGATATTTCTATCCTCCTGATGAGGAGAAAGAACCAAATGGAGGATGATTCTGTTTTGAGATACATGTCACACTCCAGTTTCTGCCTAGATAGGGTTTACAGTATTCTACTGTAAGCAGCTCACTGATTAGTATCAAATGGCTAATCTGTTGAGTACTGTGGGGTCTAGGGCTCTCTTTCCTAATTTTTCAAGCTATTTTTACACATCAAAACACAAACAATAATAAACAAACAGAAAAGGCAGCTTGGCTGCAGATGGTGGAGGGAGAAGACTATTTCTTGCCAGAACTCAATGCTTTATCGTGAGCCTGTTCTTCCAGCACTTGGCTCCCGTAATGCTTCTCTGTGTTCAAATAAAGAGGGTCTGAACATCTTAAAGACAAGGACTGAGGACTCCCTTATGGTTTAGGTAGGTATTTACTGGTATTAGTGACAGGGACACTTGGTCATTCTGGGCACATTGCTAAGACAAAAGAGGGGCAGACAGCAAGCATGAGCACTGAACACAGCCACCCACACAGCCTGTTAGCTCACACTGACTATTTTGTCCTGCTCCAACAAGCTCTCTCCAGGACAAATCTGCTTAAAAAAAAAAAGGAGCTAGCCCTAAGCATTGTGGAAACAAGCCAAATGGAGACAGACATTTGGCCAGGAAACAGCCCTTGCTCAGCCCACAATTATTTTTCAGTACCAGCACAGCCTAGCCAGACAAGCAGTGTACAAAACTCCAGGACAGCACCATAATTGTAGCATCTTCAGGACAATTAGGTCCAGGAGTGCCTGGTCTTTCTTTTCTTGGCTTAGTTTAGACACAAGTTTATTTGATGAGGGTAGGCATGTACTTTAGGATTAACTGTGGCATATGCTCAGTATCTTTCTGTAGACTGCCCTGGAAGTTTCTCTGTGCTAATTCTCTTCAATGTTTGCACTGCTGCCATCTACACTGACAAACCCCAAGCAGGACACAGAAGTGCTGGGACTGGCTATATTAGCTACTTATCACACAGGCTTTCTAAGCCAATGTTTCTCTATGTATCTGCAGGAACATCAGGTAAAGTGTGTATCCTCCATACACGTGTTGCCAGGGATGTTCATTATGGGCATCTCATCATGCAAAGCTTTGTATTTTTTATATTAAGTGGATGCAATCTGAACAAGCATCCAAAAGAAAGTCTGAGCTTACCGTACAAGAGAAGAACTATGAAGCAGACAAGAGCTAAAAGTAAGTATTCAGTGAGACTCTTCATTGTCTGATGCAATGGGAAAATACATATATCACTATAACCAGCAGAGGACCTAACAAAGTTCATAAGACTCAACTTGACAGGGCTCTAGAACATCCGAGTGGTAGGGGATGGGTCTGCACCTCCTCCAGTTCACATCTGCCTAGCAGAGCCTGCACAGCTCTTCAGTATACAAAGATGATCTTACTCTAGGGCAGTGGGTGCTGAGGAAAATCACAAGACAAAAAGCTTAATTCCAGGAAGCAATCGCTGATGCTGCTGGCTTGTTTCTCATCCTTAAGAGCAGCCCCACAATCTGCTTCAAGGTTACTGGCTAAAGTAAGTACCAGCTTCAGCTATCAGAGCTAATTCTAGTCATTTGTAGAACTGACAACAAGCAGGTATGTACAGAGACTAATCACACAGCCAGATTTCCCAGCAACGCAGGCACCCTTCAGTCATGAATTAACAGCTTAACTGTCCTGACCACAGTTAAATCATTCTCTTTAGTTACGCAATTACCTCTCAGACATTCCTAACTCACTCCAAACTCACTCCAGAGAAGAGGAAAACAAAGACAGACCCTAGTTTTTAAATCAGTACCTTCCCATAGAGTATGGAGTTCTGCTTGTCCGTTTTAATCTTAAGGGAACAATGGACCCACAACATATCCCCAGCTATAAAGAACAGCTTTCTCAGGATACCATAGGCAGCTGCAATATTTAATGCTAGAAGTTATTGGTTAAAAAAATTAACTCCAGCACAGAAGAAACAGGATCATGCAACCACGGCATATTTGGGTCTTCTGAAAGTCACAGCATGATAGTATGGAAACTGCTAGAATAAGATTGGGGAGCTTTTTTTTGTTTCTAATACCACTGTTAAAGAGCTCTTGAATTGAACATCATGGGTCAAAGTTAAAATCCTCAACACCTCTCAATTCTAATGCACTCCACTTAGAGTATTGAATGATCACTCAAAGCTCCTTGGATGTGCTCAGCCTGCTGTCTCACCGGTAGGTTTTACTCCTAGTGTATTGTCCCAATACATTTTAACTGTGGAGAAGATACTGTGACTGGCACAGTAGTCAATATTCAGCCTTTAACATACACATGCTGAAAGTCAGACTGATCTTCACAGCAGAGCTAACTGAGCAAAATCAGGCTTGACAATTCTTAATCTGCAACAATTCAAATATTTCCTGAAAAAAAACCCCAAAACCTGAGGTCTTATTTGTGGCCATGGTCTACAAGCCACTAGTGGGATGGTCAAGAATTGAGACCACCTCTGTTTAGTCTTTCATGTTGATTCCCCTTTATTTCTTTTCCAGGATATGACTGTCTTCAAGAAGTCTGGTTCTGTTTGTTTCAAACACCACACAAGGCTGTGAACTTTACAGGTCTCAGTTTTTCTGTATAGCATAAGCACTACATCAGTGAAAACTTAAAGCTTCCTTTTGGGTTGCTTTCATCTCCCTCTTTATAAATCCATATTCCTGTGTACTTGATTATTTTCAGTATATCTTTTAAGTGTTTTTGCATCTGCATTTAAGCACTTCATCTTATTAAAACAGCATTATTTCACCTTCATTACCACAGTATGCCCAACTGAAGCATACCTTGATCTCAAGTATCAGCTGCAGAGGAGAGCCCACATGAGGGGTAGGCCAGAGTTAAGTGTGATGACTCGCATAGAATGAGAGAGGAGATAGCACCCAGTTTTCACCTGGAAAGAGACAAGGCTCACTCATACAAGAGCAATAAGACTTTTCCTTGCTCTAAGACAAATACAACAGAAGGAAGTGAGAATAGAGCAGGAACATTCAAAATCATAGAATCATAGAATCATTAAGGTTGGAAAAGACCTCTAAGATCATCAAGTCCAACCATCAACTAACACCACCATGACTCCTAAACTAGGCCCTGGAGTGCCACGTCTACACCTTTTTTGAACGCCTCCAGGGTTGACGACTCCACCACCTCTCTGGGCAGCCTGTTCCAATGCCTAAACACTCTTTCAGTAAAGAAATTCTTCCTAATGTCCAATCTAAACCTCCCCTGACGCAACTTGAAGCCATTCCCTCTCGTCCTATCGCTAGTTTCTTGGGAGAAGAGTCCAGCACCCGCTTCACTACAACCTCCCTTCAGGTAGTTGTAGAGAGCTATAAGGTCTCCCCTCAGCCTCCTCTTCTCCAGACTAAACAACCCCAATTCTCTCAGCCGCTCCTCAGAAGACTTGTTTTCTAGTCCCTTCACCAGCCTCGTTGCCCTTCTCTGGACACNCAGCCACTCTTCCCCAAGCCTGTAGCGTTGCATGGGGTTGTTGTGACCAAAGTGCAGGACCCGGCACTTGGCCTTGTTGAACCTCATACAGTTGGCCTTGGCCCATCGATCCAGCCTATCCAGATCCCTCTGCAGGGCCTTCCTTCCCTCGAGCAGATCGACACTCCCACCCAGCTTGGTGTCATCTGCAAACTTGCTGAGGGTGCACTCAATCCCCTTATTACCTACAGATCTCAGATGAGACCACTTCAAGATTAGTTTCTTCTGTCCCACAAATTAAAATTTAATCCATCTTGCACAAACTTGTTATTAGCATTCACACTGCAGCATTATGTGATTCTTTACCTTAGCTACTTAGCTTTTTTCATTTTCCCTTTTTAGCCCTTGGACTAAAAGAATATTTAAGCCACTACCTCAGTTGCAAAATAGTGACAGCACAAACAAGAAAGCAGACAAAGCACAGTCTTCTTCAGATATTATAGTTTAAAAAAAACCAAGTTTGTATACCAGAGAATTAAAACTTTAAGGAAATTAAAAGCAACTATTGTATCTGGCTTGCAGTAAGTAAACTCTAAAAAAGTAAAACAGAACGAAAGTTTGGCTTCTAGAAAGACACCACATGGTAAAACATTTAGGAAATTCAGACCTGGACACCTCCTACTCTGTTAGATGCACCAAATCTGTTGGCCCAGGAACACGAGACATGACTGTGGTCATAGACTGTTCATAAGATCAAAACTCATCTCTTCCCCATTACTATTGTGACATGACCATACAAATACCTTCAAACTGCTGTAACACTAGGAAAACAGTTCTGCACTCGAGACATTCATTACTGCTTCCAAAATACTCAACACTACAGTAACTGCAGTTCAGTAAGCATTATTACTTAGAAGTAGAGTAAGGCTTATTAACATGGGGTTTCAGGACACCTTATGTTCAGCCTGAAATGCCATAAACAAGCTGGCTTTCATAAGCCTGGTAGATTTAGCAAGACTCTTACTCAATACACTCACCATTTCCTCATGAAACAGGCAACCAAGAAATTCACCACTCCCCATTGTACCTAGGCACCACTGGCTCTGACCTTTGTACTGAGCCACCTACTTCAAAGGAGTTGGCTGCAGGCATGAGTGAATTTCATAGCCCACCTTTAAGACATTCATCTACATACCATGAAATTCATTGCATGGAAACAATCCATGCACCTAGGCCACCACCATAAAGTAGATACCACAGACATGAGCATGGGATATCTGGTGACATCTGTCATTATCAGTAAATAGCAAGACAGATTAATTTACTTGACTAGAAAGTGTTTGAAGCAAGAGACCAAGAACTGCATAGGCTTGACTGAAACTGAATGCTCCTCTCCCTTAAAGGATATTTACTTTGAGACAAGGGAATCAGTCATTACCACTACCTCCGTTTTGGAGGCATACAAGGGTTTGCATTACTAGGAGGATCTACCAGCCTGGACAGGGAGGAGGTAGGGGAAACAAAGTATTACACACCTCAAGGGAATTGAAACCCCTGAAGCTAAGAAGAACCTCATGACACACACACTGGTGTAATCAGGTCTTAAAACTAGATTAAGAGGCTTGTTAGCTGGTTCTTAGTATGTCTGCTGAATTGCATGTTATGTCAAGTGTTAAGCATATTCTTGCTTGGAAACACATAATGCCCTGTACAGTTTACTCTCTTAAGAAGCAGTAGGCACTGAAGGTTTTAAACTCTTACTGTAAGAGAATGCCTCAGACTTACCTTGCCATTTAGACAAGCTGGATATAGTTCTCTACATGTCGACCAACTGATTTTTTTTTTGGACAGGGGTTGTGTTTAAGAGTACTCAAGGTAGTGTTTTGCTTGTTTTTTAAAGACATTACCTAATGAATAATAGGGGGGCATAAGACAGTGTAGCAGCTGAGGAAAAGATAGTTAATAGTTAGTCCTGTCCCATCACCCGCCTTCTTCCTGCTAAGAGTGAAGTTTCTCTAGAGACAGCAGAGTACATGTGTTCAGCAGTGCTTTAGTGGGGGGAGAGGTCATCTCAGACAGCTATGCCATAAGACTACTCAATACCACAAGTATGACAGCAGCTATCTAGCTCAACTCCATTGTTCCAGTACTACTGTTCCAGTACCTCACAGCTTTTAACACTCAACTCTCCACTGCAGTCTGTCCACCAGCATTTGAAGTGTTCCTAAGGCTCTGCCAGCCACAATCTCCCCTTCCTCCAGCTCCCTGCAGAGGAATTCCCCTTATTTGCCTCCATAAAGGGAAGCTTGACTTTTACCTCAACATTGATCGTCTTCTACACACAAGTTCAGAGCTCACAGACCACTTGCATATGGATGGTTTTGCTGTGATATCGTAAACAAGTTGTAGAAAATAGGTTCTGTTCATGACCACATGACCTGGTCTCAGAAGAGGAAGAAACAGATAAGATACTGCAGCAAATCACCCGTGTCTATGGCAATGTCAGGTTGTGTTGGTTCAAGCCACACTATCCACTCTAGCTAGCTTAAAAGCCCTGCTCACAATGGTTTTGTAAAATCTACAACCCTTTCCACTCACTATTACTGCAAATATTAACTGGAGTCAGAAGATTCACAGAGGAACAGTGTAATAAGACATTTATTAAAAGTGCTGTCAGTTATATTAAGAGCTATAGTCTAATACCCTTTTTAAAAAAGGCATCTAATTAAAAAATACTAGCTAAAACCATTCTGATCACTATGGTTACAGACACATGACCTGCAGTGCTCTATGAAATGTTAGACCAGCTTTGCTGACTGGGACAAAGTAATCTTCAAGTCCAAGATCCACAGTGTCTATTGTAGAGGAAGAACTGCTGGGGGCTCCAGAAGAGACACCTGCAGGTACCTGGAATAGAAATGCAGTCACTAAAAATATTGGTTTAGCTGACAGATTTAAAGATATCACGTTCTTGTGCAGTACACTGGGGAAGAAAAGAATCATCCTGCAACACTGCAGAAGAATTGTTATCCAATACATCTGTATACCTATGGAGGAACTACTCTTCTGGTCAGAAAAGTTTTCCCCTCAAGAGGCTGACAGAGGCTTCTGTTTCAGGAATAGAAGCTGATCACTATGAGAAGTTTATCAGCTACAGCAGCTGTAGTCCAAGCTGCTAAACCAGAGTCATCCTGTGCTTATAGCCTCCTAAGTTACAGAACACTGGCTTCCTGGTTACTTACTTTGAATGCTTATACTTCTCCTTAATTGCTTGCAGTTGGCAATGGGGAGCATCAAGGCATGCTTTATGCAGATCAGTCAGGCAAGGCACTATCTCACTTAATGAATACCCAGTGAATGCAGCAAGTGTTTCTGGCTGTTCAGAGGAGAAAAAACAGTGTTACTCTATTGTAGGCAACATTCATCTAGAAGATACATTTTCTACAGAAGCAGAAACCATTTTCACTACATCAGTGCTCACTCTAGATTCTTTAGGCTTGCAAATGATGGAAGTGTATCCTGCCGTCAGTTTCACTCTAGGTCTTCCTTGGTGCCAGGAGATCTGACATGAAGCTCCTTCTGCTCTAAGCATATGGCATCCATTACATCTCTTCTGGATCCTGCTCTCTGCTAAAGCTATTCCTCCAACACACAGCCTATCAAGGCTTGCCTTACAGCAGCCACTCAGTGTAGTCACTCCACTCAAGTGGACACATTCAGCTCTCCCCTCCCTCCCAGAAAGCCCCTGAATTGTATTTGGCAGAGGAGTTTTGGAGATTAAAGACTGACAAGGCCTTAGGTACAGACTTGATGTAAGTTAGCAAGACAGCAAGGTCGCTCCCATTTCAGAGAAGAGGCAACATATTTTAGGTTGATTTAATATTCATTTATCAGGTAGTCCCATTAGCTCAGGAACAGCTACTCATCCTAGGATTTCAGCCTTTATAACAGCATGCTTTGAAGCTAGAACTAGGCTGAGAAGCAGAAGGAGTAATGATAACAAAATGCTTGAGCTACATATTAACATGCAGTTCTTCTTACCCAGAAAGACCTGTTCACTGTATAGTTTGCTAGACAGTAGGCTGCTGCAGCAGTTTGTGAAGGAAGGTATTTCAGGAAGGGATCAGCTTCAAGGAGACTCAGCTCTGCAAGATACTGAACAAAAAAACACAAGTTTTTCAAACAGAACGAGCCTAGCTGGTACAATCAGTCCAACACAGCAAGTACTGAAAGTTGTCAATGGTCTCAGTTTCATGAAAAAAACCATGAGTTACATGTCTGGTGGGTAGAAATAGCATTCTAGTCCTGCTGATCTTACAGGAGAACCTTTAGCATGTTTCAGTGGGGACAGAAAGACCACACTTTGTCAAAGCCTAAACAATCTACACTGTAATCTGAAGTTCTGGTCCCATCATCAGCTCTGATGTAATTGTACAGATAAAGACTCAGAAAACTCATGTTTTGTAAAAATAAGGACACACTCTTCCCATCCTCCGAGGCTCTTGTTCACATAGGTGGACCTCACTTGGAGATCAGGGATAAACAGACAGCTCTAAGAAACAGAATTTGGGCTCTGTTGGAGTAAAGTCACTGTACAATCCTATACCCTTTGCAGATAAGCAACAGGTCAGATGTTTTGGTACAAGCTTGGGTTAACCTATTTCTAAGCAGGGTTGCCTATGTAGTTATGCAGGCATATGCTGTATCATTGTGTAGCAATATCTAGTACCACCACATCCAGAGCAGACTTCCTATGCAGGTACTGTTGAAAAAACAACCAGATTCCTACCACCTAGCTGCCTAGTCAGTGCATTATCCCTCACCAGACAGATAGACCAAACTTAGGATTTCCATGAGACATTTATCCAGAAGTCTCAGCACACAAACCACCTACTGAAGGTAGCGGGCTAAAAAACATCCAATTTTAAGCCTGTTGCAGTCCCAGATAAGACTTAGCATGAGAAAAAGAAAATTTTCTGATAGAGCATAATATAGTAGCAGAACCTGTCTGCTCAGATAACTTAGTGAAATGCAAGTGGTTCTGCTTTCAGAATCACTTCTCCCCCCTCAGTCCTAAAATGAGGATAATTCATACCCTTGCAAAGTTCTCTGTCCTGATACAGACTCCATGCCTCTGAATATACTGAAGGAGGAACTGGTTGATGGTTGGGGCTGTTAGGTCAAAAGCCAACACTTTGAGAAGCAAGTGTTCCATTCTTAGCAGCTGCCTCTTTGTGTAGGTATCATCTGTTATATACACAAATTCATCCACTTCTGGTGGGTAGATCTCTTCATATTTCCTGAAAAAGGAACAGAGAGCCACATTTGTCAGCTTGAAAGTTATGGTAAAGGGAAGCTTTCTGTGGGACCTGTATCAGGATGAGCACGTGACTTTACTAAGATTTGTCTAGAGCTCTCATTTTAGTCCTTCCTCCAGGCTAGGTAACAATTTAGTTTCAAATTTGGGCAAAGATGTTTAAAGGAACTCCAAGTCAGTCTAGATAAACACACTCAAATTGTTAGCTCTTGACTAATAGCAAGCTCTCAGAGAGAAAGTCTCAGTAACACAATGAACTCCAGACAAAAACCCATGCACTCCTATGTTATGTTGGGTACACTGTCCACTTAAAGCAGTTCAAGGCTAACTGCAGCTTGCAACTGTGAATCTACTACAGCCTTATAGGCTAGCAGCCTAATGCAGTAGCAGCTTTGCTCCTGCTGTTATGATTACAAGGTTTTCCCACTACAGTTCCTCACATCACAAACATTAAATGTTTAATTTTGCTAGTGCCGAAGTAGGTGAAGTTGCTAATCTTGAGATATCATGAAAAGCTAGCTACCACTACAAGCTTCAGTCCTTCAAATTAAACTAAAAGACTCAGTCCAAAAATAAGTTTTAGCTCACTGAGATTTCAGGAGGTGATAAACACTTACGCAGCCAGAAGAATTGCTGCTGTTCCTACAAGCTGCAGCTTTCCTCTGAGAACAGACATGCAGGAAAGAAACCTGTCCAGGAAGTTCACCGCCAAGTACAAAGTCTCCGTCCGAAGTTTATATTCTTCCCCTACTTCCACCAGCCAGTCTACCAAGATGGCACGCATCCCTGTTGTGATATCTGGTTGCTTCCTCATGTAGTAGGGCTTGGGCCTGAATCTCATCTGTTGGAGAGAGAGTTGAAGAATCAGAACACTCACCCTGAAGAAAGCCATCAATGGCTGAGCTGATTAACATTCTTTATACTTGTACCAAAAGGAGCATGAGTTATTTCACTACTAATAACTCATTACTATGAACTATAATTATAGTGCTAGTAGCATTAATTAGCAGCTAGTAGCATCTCTAAAAAGTAGCATTTCTACACTGAAGAGAAAGGAGCTACTGTGTTAGTAGAATAGTAAAAAGACCTCCTGGACTATGGACAGCCTTTGCCATTAAGCACATGAGCCATTCAGAGGGACCTGAAAATGAACAAATCACATTTCCTCCTCCCCCCCCCCCCCCCCCCCCNTATAGCAAGAGAGCTGTCAGTGAGATCACATCCAACTGCTTCAGTATTTTTGCAGCATTCAACTCCCATCTGCAAGAGTTCTTCATCCCAAAGAGTCAAGAGATGTTCCAATGGTAGGGAGTTTCAGGGACACAGTAATCCTGAAAGATCTCATCACTGTCTAGATGCTGCCTTCAGAGACAGCATTTTACTGCTTGCTTCCTCTCCTTTGTAGTTCAGTGGCAGCCTTGGGTTATCCTCGGGCAGCCATACATCTTTGCAGTATTGCAGCCCATCACACAGACCATGAATATCTATAAGCTTGTTAGAAGCCACTCACTTCAGCCTCTCTGAGGTACTGATGAATGTCTTCTGCATACTCTCCCACAGTCAGAGTTACGGCATCTCCCATGTGATCCTCGGGCTGGGACTGGAAGGATGTGTCCACTACCATAGGAGATCCTAACAGGTAAGAAGAACCAGCAAGACATTTTTGTAATTAGCCTCTTCACATTCTCCCGCTATTTCTAGCGCAGAAGTATTGTACCTGATGTAGGCACAATCCAAATTATCTTGAAGTGTTATTTATTGTAACATAAGCTACTCACTAGCTTACCAGCATCACAATTCATAACCACCCTACAGGTACTTGTGCTGTAGGTACCACCTTAAGTAGTAACAGGAGTTACCTGTACTCAGATCCAACAGTAGGTGAATACTGGATGTCATTGCACTAGCGTCCAGTTCACACAGGCTTGATTCCAGCTCTTCAGCCACTTGGCAGCTGTAGTTTTCTTTCTGTTCTGGTTCATCTACGTAGATAGCAAACCCTTGCTTTGAGGCAGCATTGACCATGCAGTTGGGCAATTCATCTTTTCCAGATGAAGGGACAGTGTTTTCAGAGCCAGAGAAGCATCTGGTAACAGTAATACCCTGAAACAGAGCACACAGTAATGCTGTGGGAGAGCAACTCAGGAAGAAAACAACAGTATCACCTGCTTCAGGAAAGAAAATCACCTTCCTTGCCTAACAGACACTAGTAACATAAAAATTCACTGGAAAAACTACCAGCTACAGAGGGTGCTTCAGAAGCACCGCTTGTTGCTGTCTTACTGCAACAGACTCACAGAAAGAGTGAGGTGTAGTCAAAGTCAGGAACCAGGGGAGTAGCCTCATCTCCAGGGCCCACCGCCAAGGAGAATGAGGGGAGGGTGCTGCTCGGTTCTGATGGGGCTGCCAAGTGCAGGGTCTGCTCCATATTGAGTTCTGGCAAGGAGCAGCTGCTTTAAAGTGCAGCAAGTTAAAGTAACAAAAGGAAGTGCTCAGGCACCATCACAAACTTATGAGGGACTTCACCTGCAAGAATGCATGTTATGCTGAGTTACAAACCAAAGTTTGAACTTTTGAGCTTAAGCATCACAACCTCTGGGACTACAACCTGTGACCAGGATACAGTCCTTCACATCATCTACTATCAGTGAGCCACCAGCCGAGTTAGGGGCTTCACACAGTCACAACCAAGATGAGTTTGCTGCTATTTTAGGTCCTGTAAGTCAGCACAATAAGAGTTTCCCTGCCACACCATCGAACTCCAGGAGGGCCCAAGGAACAGAAATGCAGACAGACACCCTGCTGTGAACTTTAGCTTCCTGAAGGCTCTGGCACCCTGAAGGGAGCGTGGCCAGCCACACAGCAATGGGACCTTTGGGTAAGCTTCAGTGAACAGACTTTTATTAAACAACCCCCTACACTTTTAGAGGGTAAGTGCCCAAATAAAGCCTCACCGAGTCTCCCTTCCTTCCAGGGGGGATTATTTGTTCAAAGCATTTCCGCAGGGAAGCGCCTGTAGATTAGGACTGAGCGGTTACTAGCAGGGTTTCTCGGGAAACTCACGGTCATTAACTGGAGCCCGATTCAGCTACTTACCCCACCACCCCCAGGCCTTTACCTGCAGCCTCGAGAGAAGGTGCGTGCACCGCTCATGCCTGGGGCAGGCGGCCAGCCCCAGGTCCCAGACCGGGGCAGGGAGCTCCCCCCGGCCCGCAGCGAGCGGCGGCCGCCCGGGGCTTCCTCGGGGAGCCCGGCAGGT
>WAAD01033809.1:175850-189449 GCA_013389945.1 Fregata magnificens
GCCCTGCCCGAGCGCCGCGGCCCCTGCCGCCGCCCCGCGCCTCGCACCCTCTGCCGTTTCTAAGCATCCGGAATATAAGGAAAGGACGTGTAAGCGACAACGGCAGCTTTATGGGAACAGCTGAGGTCAGGAGAATTTGACTATACCCTTTGATAAAGGAAAAACAAGAAAAAGGAGATTTTAGTTGACTCAAGCATGGATTTGACTTCCGTGATGCTCTGATAAAGTCTAAGCAAGGGCACAACTGCAAAACTGATTGCGAGAGCAGTTCTCAGCTGTCAACGGTGGAAATGCAGAGCTTTCTAAGAGGAATCAAGCGGCGGCTTGTTCAGTGCCATCAGAGATTTTCACCAGTGATGTGGATAATGACACAGAGAGCATGCTTACTAAATTTGTGGATAACACCACCGATGGTGCTGGGAAGGGCTGTGGCTATGCTGGGGAACAAGATTAGATTTCAGAAATTATCTTGAGAAACTGGAAAAAACACTCTGGAAAAGCAGGATGCCCCCGAAGCACAAGTGTGAGGTCAGACAGAGCCATCAGCTGCAGAAATGCAGGATGGGGAACAGCCAGGTGGGTAGCAGCTCCGTGAAGAAGAACCAGGAGGTTATAGTGAACCTCAGACTGAGCACGAGTCACCATGCTCATGGCTGTCCTAGCATGAACAAACAGGGATATAGCCTGTGTGGCACATGAGCCCTCTGAAAGTCCATACTGAAGACAAAAGAGCAAGCAGTATAACAGCTCAAACCTCAGCATGAGATTTAGGTTAGATATCAGGATTGGGATGCCCCAGAAGAGACAGCATGGGAAATCTGGGGATTTCCCTTTTTGCAGATCTGTAAGAGCAAGTTAAAGAAACTGCTGTCAAAAATGTCTGTGCCTTGGCTGTTGTGGTACTTCTTGAGGTGCTCTCCAGTCTGATTGAAATGTAGGAGTTGTGATCCAAAATTTGGATGCACCAAGCAGGATCTTATGCCAGATTTGGTTTTACAGTTCTTGTCATCCAGGATGTATTAAAGTCTGTATTTTTTCTTCCCACTTTTCTTATGTTTATTTTTTAATTGACTTTTTTTTTTTCCTCCCAAATTAATTTACCATAGGAGGTAAGTGGTATATCTCAAGGTGAAAAATGTTACCCATGTTTGATCTGTTGGCCATGTAACGCTACTTTTCCTTTTTGATGGGAGGATCTCCATGTCCTTGCAGCAGCAAGGTTGTAAGCAGGTAGTCGTCATAGTGGAGCTGTCACAGCTAAAGGTGTGGGCAAATGCAGGTCCAGGGGACAGAAGGTTACACTGTACTTCTGTGTTCTTCTCTTTGTTTCATATCATCTCTAAACCCCAGGTTTGCACAAGAAAGACTTCACTTGGGGACACTTCTTTAAAGATTTTCATGCAAAGTTTTAATTTCTGGAAAAAATCAAGCTGCCAGCCTTTGAAATTAAGTATCAGTTTAAGTGGAATTTTAAATACTCTTTATTCTACTGTTTTCATGAGATTACTAAAAAAAAATTTGAAAAATTCCTGTGCTACAATATGTGTAGAATCTACAGCAGTCTAAGAAGGTGGGTATTAATCAAAACCATTTCTAAATGTGTCAATATTCCACATTTTAATGAAAATTTTCAGGTTCAATAACATTTTTAAACAAAAGGCTTTTGATTATGAGTGATTTTGATTTTGATTATTAGTGATTATTTTGATTATGAATGAAAAAAAGCCCCGTCTCACACTTTTTAGCAATAAGGAAGAAAAAAAATGGGACTTTTCCATCAAAGCAAAAATTTTCTTTCTTTAAATTACAATTTAGCAATGTTTTTCTAATTCAGGATTTCAGCCAGATTCTGATTTCAGCCTCTGATTTCAGTCTTTCAGAAGAATGGAAGTTGTATATTCGAGAATAAAATGTTAAAATATAAAAAATAAGGGAATGACTTAGGAAACTCATTCCCTCAGGATATCAATGAGATGATAGTTCTAGGGCTCAGATCCACAAAGATGTTTATGTCCCTGCCACCCTGGTTGCGTGTCCATTTGCATTCAGCATGCTCTGGCCTGCCACGGACCAGGACTGCCCTGTTCCCGGCCACTCACTGCTGCTGCCACCCTTCTGCTGGCACAAGGATTTGTGTGGTCATGAGACAAACCAAGGGCCTAGTCCACCTGAAAAGTAACACAGCTGCAACAACACCACAGTGCTGTTACCAGCGGGGTCAGTTCTCTGAGCTGGGTTTCTAGACAGCTCCATAAACTGTAGGTGCAGCACAAAAGAAATTATGAGACTGAGGTACCAGCATCGGGAAGGCAGTGGGGGTGGTGCCATCCCTTGTCTTGATAGACCTAGCACTCCATGCCTGAATAGTTGTAAATGCTGTTTAATTTTTCGTAATTTTTAAAATGTTATCCTATTCTTTGTCAACATTGAAAATATCAGCTTTTCTTTCAAGGGTTCTTCCTTTGGCAGTGCCAGAGCTGTTTTCTTTATTTTCAGTAAAAACATCTGGATATGATACTGAGATAGATGAAATATTATGCAAGTACATATTTTCAGATAGGTAAATGCTGTGTGTGAAAACTGCCTGTAGCATATAAAAATAATCTTACCTCTGCCAAAATGTATTTTTCTAGCTGCTCAGTCTCTCCATATGGTATTTGTCACGAGAAATGTCAGAACGTGGTAGTTACAAGTCTAACACGTAACTCACATTCATACAAAGATCACGTGTCACTCCTAGCCAAATACATGGATGGAAGTTATTTACTAAATTCATCTTCAGTCAGTGAATATCCTTTATATCCAAATACCCATCATATCCGTATACCATTTAGACATAACTGAAGAACTCAGCTACCCAACAGATGACTTATTCATATTTTTATATATGAGCAGCATATGGATAACTTCAGTAGTCATATAGTACATTAAAGTAACTGAAACGCCTCTCAAATAGCTTTTAATGAGGTTATCTAAGCTCCAGTTTCTCAAGAACTCTTTGAAACAGCCAAATATGGATTAGTACCTGAGGGAGGCCAGCAAGCTTTGCCAGCCACTACTTAGTTGTAACAGCAGATCAAATAAAGCTTTGGGCCATTAATCATTTACTTCTGAGCTTCCCTGTGTGTGCTTGAGAGGAAACTGAAGCCTTCCCAAGTGGGCTCCTTAGGGCTTCTTGCAGTAATTACTGTCTTTCTTATGATTTCTAGGAAGACAGAGAAGTCAAGACCAATTCCTGACTTGGCGAGGATGCTTCCTCTATGGCTCTGGAGAAGATAGTATTAAAGGGCTGGTTAGGACTTGTCTCTGTCTTGTGAATGTTTCCTAGCTCCTTAGCTCTTTCTCCTTCTTGCAGTTTTTTCTTCAAATGTTGAAATTTCCAGATTTGGCACCTTTTTCAATTAAAGGGACTTCCCTTCTGCCATGCCATGGGAGCAGGCACGGGCTCCTGCTTTCCTCTCTGAGGACCACTGTTAAGTCCCAGCTTTTACACAGCAAGCTCCACATAGGATTCAGTTCACGATCCGGGGCATGGAGAGTGACTGTGGCCTCCAGCTCTGCCCCGATGTTAGACCTCCCAGAAGTGCCACAGAGGGTTTCTTTAGAGATTGAAGAGCTGGATTTTATTTTTAAATTTCCTTTTTATAGCAACCTTTTTGCAAGATTTGTTTACAGGAGAGAGAACTGTTGTCTGTACAAATGCAGGTACTTGGTACTGTGCCTGGGAGCAGAAGGAGACATGAAACACACTCTGTTTTTTCCTTCCTCATTCACTTGAGAGTTTTCGAGCTACCACCACCACCACACCCCTCTCCTGGGATCTTGGTCATGTCGCCCTTATAGGGACCATCCTTTACCTCTGTGGCTTGAAACCACATAATTCACTCGTGCTCTAATTATAAGCCTATCAGGACAAAACTGCCTTTTGAAAGGAAATCATAGCATATTTTGACCCAAAATATTTTTCTGCATATTTCTTCCTCTCTTGAGCTTAAGAAGGACACAGCTGCTTCAGAAGCTCCCAGCAGCTCCATCTGTCCACAAATCAGACCACTGTCAGCTGTCCCCTTCTCTCTTCACCCTTTCAAGTATTTTTGGTCCCTAGTGTGTTTTGATCCCTAGGCTTTCAGCTTGGCCTAAATAGCTATTTGGCCTGCAGCCTGGAAGTAGCATCTTCACTGGTAATAAAACAGCCATTGACTTACAAATACGTGTCAGTATAAGATGGGAAGCAGTTAATGTAAGACTGTTGCAACTTCCCAGCCTTGTTTCTCTAAGTCTCATATTGAATTACAACACAATATTCATACAGGAAAACCCATTCAGGCGGGTTAGACACAGAGTTATTATGACCTTGGCCAGGTCACATTCAATATTTGGCAAGGTTTTCCAGATCAATGTACTGAGCAATCACACAGCAGGTCCGCACGTGCCACAGACTCTTCTGAGGTCAGCTTATTGCAGAGCAACCCTGAAAGTCCCACTCCATAGCAAATTTAATGCACGGCTGCATAATACCCTGGAAAATGTGCTGTGGGAGCGGTCTTTGAGTTCAGAAAGTTTATAAAAAGGATTACAAAATGTCTTCGACAGCAAGGGCAGTGCCTGGACTCAATGAGCTGCAAGGTTCCATCAAGACCTTGTTTATGGTCTTACAGTAGCAAAGCAGTGAAGAACATGACCTCTTTTCTTTCATATGGCTATGATTCCTAGGGTTGTGAATAGTCCCCTGGCTGCAGTTTGCTTTGATTATTATACCAGTAAATTAATTTCACATTGTTTAAGAATACATAATTTTATCTTGAGTTTCAGTGTTTTTGTGAACTACCAAAATCAGAAAACTGGCCAACAATTACGACATGAGTCCAGGGCTCAGGAGTTGTTGGCCAAGGCATACAAACAAGACCAAGACACAGCCCTGGTTGAGCCACCCCATGTATTAGATAGATCACTTTGGCTTTCTCTATCTGTACTGGATATTTAGCACAGGCCAAAGCAGCACTCAAGTCCAAACTTACCTAGTATTCCTCTGCATGAAAGCCCACCATGAACGGTGAGTTTGGACAACTCTGTAGCCCAGTGAGAAAAAGCTCTGTGCACCCAACAGCCTAACAGATAGGATCACATATTGCTGGTAGCGTGGGCAGTCACAGACAGAGTCTGTATTGCTTGGCTTATGATAGTGCATCAAAAAGGGCCAGAACATTTACACTACCATGCAGTTCAGTCATCTATGCCATACAGTTGTTAGTACAGCTCTGACATGGTCCCTGCTGCAGTTCAGGCTCATGGTAGATCATGTTTTTCAACAGCTTGTGAGCATAATCCAAAGGTTAGCATGGCCAGGGACCAGTTCCCGTTGGCAGTAGACATGTGGACTCTGTGTTTTGACAGATAAGAGAACTTAATACTCTTTTTTCTGAGCCTATATTCCTAAGCATGGAAGAAATGGTTTGAGAGTAAGGATTGTGCTTGTTCAGCACCGTCCATAAACTCAGAAAGAGGCCATAATTGAAAGGTTGTCAGGATGCAATCAAATTAGTAATATCTGCCATCCGGTCTCCTTTCATCTACTTGCGTGTCTCCTTTCGCCATTCTGTAACTTTTCCAAATGCCCTGAGCTTTTGCAAAGTTACACTTGCCCAAAAGAAAAAGTAGAAGAAAACCAGAGCTATGTTTTATTCTGTTGTCTTCACAGGCAAAAAGAGGGCAGAGATAAAAAGGAAGAAATACTGTGTTTGAATCAGAGCTTCAAAACACTGAATTGCTTTTCTAAAATATTTCAGGAAAGTTGTAGAAAAATAACTATGTTCTGAGTCGTAGAAGATGGAAACTATATTGGAATGTCTATAACCTAATTCTTTTTCTTTTTTTTTTTTTTTTTTTTACTAACCCTTAATCTAAACTTAATGGTGTAGGTTGTACTGATTATCTAGTGTTAATTGGTATCATTTAAATAGGGCTACGTGTATGCTTGTCAGCTGAGGCTATGTATAATATTCAGCTGTAATTTACAGGATGTAAAAGAAAGTAGCTTCTTCCAATGGACATATTTCTTTAAACTGTTGCTTATGTATAGCTGATGTACTTTAACATCTATGTTTTCCCTTTATGATGCTTCTGTGAATGATGTCTACATAACTTTAATTTGTAACGCATCAGTATTCCTTAGGCTTCTCTAGAAAATACTTGATATTTGCCTTTCAGAATCATTTAGTGATTAAGTTTGCTCTCATAATTTTGCCAGTATTCTCTATTAAGCAAGTTCCACTAGGTTTCATGCACTAAACCTTTTGGTTATAAAAAAGAAAACAATCAAACCTCCACATACATACAATTTTACATTGTGCAAAATTACATTTTCTCTATGTGTATTAGGGCTCTGCTGTAATACAAACTTTTGTGTATTTTTAAATATACTGACTTTATAAGATCAATTAACTCTAAGGTTTAGAGTTAAAGCTTTCTTCCTAAACAGAGGCCTAAACTAATAACTCTTACTCATTATGTGTATGATAGCAGATTATCAAATCTGAGAGCTGAAATTTATCTGGAAAGTGAACCGAGTGATTTTCCTCAAGCCAAATCACCAATCAGTGCCAGAGGTTCATATTGCTTGCAGGATCAGTCAAGCAGCCCATTTTGTTACATGGGACAACTGTTGTTACTACAAGACAATTTCTGATTCTTGCTATACTGCATGGCACTATAGCACATATATTAAGTGGGCATGAGGGAAGACAATAAATGTAGGACCTTAGTAAGCAGAGTGTTCTTGAAAGTCCATTCTGCAGAACAGCCCGGAGATAACCATGTGATGGTGGTGTAAGAACAGCTGTGATGATCCCAGAGCAGCCCTCAAAAGCAGATTCCTGTTCCCCAGAGGTTGAATATCTTCAGAGTACACAATCTGTGTTCTTGGCAAAGGCTGTGCAAGGTTAAGACTGTGAGATTTGCCTGTGTTGTGCACATACGCATCCTCCACTTGCTATAGAAAACAGAAATAATCTGTGAAAGTCCCAGGGTGTCTATGTAAAGAAGGAAGGGAAGCAGGAATATATCCTACGTCCCAGACAGAGCCATAAGCATCTTGTTCCCTCTACAGGAGGAGAATGCTTGCTTCTGTGCTTGCAGCTGCATTGTTCATGGCGTGGTTGATGCTGGGAGAAGCCTGATGCACTCCGCATCCTTATTATCCCCGTAGGTCCCCTGACCTTGGAGCACAGCCTGCCTGCAAATCCCATAGCCCTCATGCTAGATAATACAGGCACCCTCCAGGAATAACCCTTTGTCACCATGTATCATGTCTGATAGTAAGCAGAACTCACCTCAAGGAGCAGTGGAAGCTACCAAGCTAGCATAGAACACCAGCTGATGCCCACAGCAGGGAAGCAAAGCCTGAAGCCTCGAGCAGGTGCAAGATTTTCCCCTTCGGGGTTGTAACAATCCTAACCAGAAGACTATTGTGCATCAATGAGTTAGTGATCCACGTAAGAGTGAACCTGAGTAGGGACAGGCCAGTGCTGTGCTGCGCTGTGCTGCACGTACAGCTTGTCCTTCAGGCCTGCGCTGGGCTGCACAGGTCTCTTGGCTGCAGCATAAACTCAGCTGGGTGATGGTAACAGAGTAGCCCACAAGCAGCTCCCACTTGGTATTGTCGATTTCACCACCTGCGTGGCCTTGTCTTTATCTTAAAGTGGAGCAGCAAGATCTCATGTGAACATATGGTTGGTTAATGGTAGAAATGATGAATACAATATTTTTTGTCTAAGAAAATTCTATGAGGTCTTGAAACCAAAATGTTACTGAACCTTTCTACGGGTGGGATCTGTATCACATGCTCTGAGCCGAGGTCTGTCTGGTGCTGCACAGCTTGGGGTTCCCAGGACCTGAAGGGACTTAAGATTATCTGTATTCTTTCTCTTTCTTGTGTTAGCTCCAAAAAATGGTATTTTAAGCAATAGCTTATGGAGTCTGCATGCCTTTCTTACTGGGATCATAAGGTACACTAGCCCCAGTGCCTTGCACTACACGGTATCAGCAGAATAGCCTGAAGCTGACCCCAAAGATGTTTCTGAATCAAGTGGTGTGACAGGCGACAAATATAGCTCCAAACATTTCCAGCTTTGGGGTTGCTTTTCCACAGCAGTCTGGGGCTGCTCCCGCTAGCTTTGTGACTATGTAGGTTGCCCAGCACCACTGCAGTTACTCCTGCTTCACCCAGAAGGACAAGAAAATGAGGTTTTCCAGTACCAAAACAATCATAGAATATAAACTATACCCTTTAGTGCTGCACGTGAAGGCAAAATATCAAGCTTAAAACCAAACATTTCTGCTGTGCTTACTTTATTCCCTTACAAGCTTCTCTGTATCATAAAGCAGCTGATAGCATACTTTAGCACTGTGGATGTTTTAAATGAATGTCCTTCACAGAACATCAACCCTGCTTTTCACTTCAGAACAACACAGGAAAACACCCGTAACTTTGACAGAACCTTGAAACAGTTCTGCATAATTCAGAAATAGACATTTCTGGATTGTTCAAATCACTCTCTTTAATAACCATCTAGCTCCAGTGCTAGGCCCTTCTGCCAGATATTGCTGAAGTGCCTGCTAAAATACCCTTGTTGTATAGTAGATCTTTTCTTGATAAGGCCCCTAATTTATGGTCCCTATATTCACAGCACCTGTTACTCATCTGTTTTTGACAGCTGCTGTTCATTTCTACTCAGAAGCTGACAGCTGAAAAGTTTCAAAAGAAATTCATGTTTTGACTTGATGATCTTACGGGAGCTGACTCTTGGGCTCTCTTTCTCAGGTTACAAATCACAGACAAGTTCTCAGAGCACAGCATCTGGGCATTAGAAGAGCAGTTATTTATTATTTGTTGCTATCAGTTCTACTTGTTCATGTTAGTAATTCAAATGGAGTGACTTGTATGCATATAAAGCAGCTGAGTTTTGTATGCATGACTAGTTGGAGATTAACTACCTGTAACAAAAATTGATGCAAAATTATAGCAACAGTGATCTTGGAAAATAGTTTTTTATCTTTGTTGTTTTGAAAAGTAGGTGCAATGATCAACATCTATAGTGTTGTGAAGGCAAAGGCCTCAGCTCAGCAGAACTCTGAAGTGCCAGTGTAAATGCTGTATGTTGGGTGTGTCAAGGGTGGTGACTTCTTTGGGACTTTTCACATGCTAAAATTCATACCGTAAAACTTTATTATAGCTGAACTAAGAATTGATGTTCTTAATAGAACAGCAGTTTGATATGGGATTTCTTTTTTGACATAATAGAAAGAAATCAAAGACCAAAACTTTCAGATCTTATCTTTCAGTAATTTAACTTTTTGATATTACAAGCATTTATTTCAAATTAAATTGAAAATCTCTGTTGAAGGCATGAGCAAAAAATCTCCGAACAAAAGCAATGCATTTTTTGGTTTTGGAGGGAGTGATCAGAATGACAACTATTTATCAGAACGAATCATGACAAGCAACTGTTGTTTTTCAGTTAGCTCTGCATGCAAGATTCAGCATTGCTGGAGTCTGGCAATGGTTTTATCTAAACTGGAAGAGAGGTTGTCCTCTGAATTCTATGTCTTACATATTAAGTACATGACTTCATGCCACCATGCATGGGTGAAGGGAGAGGTAGGTGCTTAGACAGAGGATGGCTTAACAGAGCCATTGCCCAGTGGTTTCATGTTCCTGGCACTCTTTCCCCTATTTCCCCTAGAAGTCAGTGATAAGAGTCGTCAAAACTGTTAGATGAGCTCCTTAGACATCAGGCCATCAGTGTGGATTTCATAACCTGTGAAGCAAATAGGCTGTACTGTACTGATCATACCTGGAGCATTGCAGTCTTGCCATTTTCAAACTAAAGAAAAATACAAGTATGTGGCTGCTTGCAACAATGCACTGTTCATCACAAACTGTATACCAGGATTATCAGCGTTATGGCCAGGAAAGTGTACTGAAAGAAGAAACAGAAGTAGCCAAACTCTTCCATTACTTGGAGAGTTCCCCTGCCCTTTTTCCTTTGGTTTATGTGTTTTAATTGGAATACTGTGTGGTTTCTCCACAATGTAATTTTAGTTGGCCCTTGATTATCTGAGTAAATTAGTTTATGATGCCTCCTCACTGCAATTACACTTTCCCATTGCAATTATCTGAATTCTGCTGTTTCAAGTCACCTATAATGAATCTGTGTTCATAATTACAGCATATTGCTAATAAATGTTTGTAGATGTACGGCACAGCACTGCTTATGTACGTACACAGCAGCTACTCTTTAATGTAGTTGAGCTCACACATTCTTACTGCTTACTGCATGCTCTGCTAGAGATAAATGATAGTCATTTTTCTCTTCCGCAGCCAAGACTAGAGATTAAAACTCTAGATACCAATCTGATCTCACAGGTCACATCTTGTCTGTGTAACCCGTTTTATGTTGTAACTGATAGCAGTAAAAGGTCTTTCATCAACCTTGTTTATTTATGTCTGTGATTCACAGTGATGATGATTTATAGAGCAGCTGTAATTGCAAGTGTATACCTCTCATGAAAATGCAATACATAGCTGGAAAAAATGACCTTGTGGGAGCGAGAGATATTGAAAGACTAGTGTGAATAAATGAAATACTAACAGTGTGAACAAAAAAAATCCAAACAATAGGATAACACAATTATTAAACAGAGAGCAAATCTGTATATAAGCAGTGGAGATAGGTAATTAGAAGGGGAAAATAGAGGAATGGAAAATTCAGAACATCTATTTTACATTGTTTAAAATTTAAAAAGCTCTGTTCATGTAGTCATCTGTGCTCTTTGGCTTGCTAACATTCATCTTGGCTGCATCTTGGAAAGCCAAGAAGCTTTGAGGTCTTATAGAGTTTGAATTTCCAGGTTCAATGTGGTGGAGAAAAAGAACTCTGTATTGTAGGAAACATGAATGTTGATTTTAATAGGGAAAACCAATGTCTGCATATAAAAAAGATGCTGAAAATGTAGCACAGGATGCAGAACAGAATAAATAAAAAAAAAGATGTGGCAAAATAACAGAAGATTGGCGAGGAGGATTGTAAACACCCTCAAGTGACTTGCAGCTGGGGTGTAGAAAAACACATATACTAATCCTTGTTTCGTCTTGTGTGCTTGACAAGTAGAACATCTGTGTTTAGGTAACACAGGCCTGTGATAGACTCAGAGGCACCCTATCGAACACGCTTGAGATTCCTGCCCTGCTGTGGGAAAGATCAAAGCACAGTGGTAAACTATGCCTGCGTGAATCTCTGATACACAGGCGAAAACAGCAGGTTCAGCGATCCTCTAGCAAGGACCGAGCTTCGCGGTGCCTGCGTTCCCGCTTGTGTGCTTCTGCCCGGGTGCTGCTCCGGGGATCCCCCATTTGCCGAGGTAACAAAAATATATTTCCTTTTTGCATTTCATCTGTGGTTTTGTGGTTGTTCCTGCACCCTGCCTGTGTTGGCTCACATATTTGGCGTAGTTGGCTGGATCCAGGAGCAGCCATACCATGGCTGGCAAAAAAGTCGGGGACTGGGGAGGCCACAACAGTGACTCCCCGTATTCTGGGATGGCCCAGTACTGAGCACTGGACCCCCGTGGCCACTTTCCTGGCTACATGGGCTCCGCCAGAAGCATGGCTTGAAATAGATGATGGGGTGGTGGTTACCTCCCAGACAATTGAAACGGCTATGTGCAGGTTGCCATGGAAAGCGGCATCGGATTCTTCTCGCAAGTTAGCAGGGAAATTGGGATGGTTATTAGTTACCGGTCTTAGAGCTCTTGACTGTAAAGTTGTTGCATTATGGAGTAAAATGAGAGAATTGGAAAAAGAAGTCGGGACTTTACAAGATGCAAAAGGGATCATGCAAGAAGTAATTACTACTCAAGGAGAGCAGTGCCGTGGGCTGCAAGATACTGTAGAACGGTTGATAGCCCATATCGCTAATAAACTGGTGGGGGGGGTGAGTGAGCGGCTGTGTGGTGCGCAGTTGCCGGCTGGGGTTAAATCACAACAGTCCTTTCTGGCACCCAGCGTGGGGCTTGAAGGGTTCAAGAACAACAGATTTGATTGGAATGTGCTAGATCGAATTTATAGCTGTTATTGCCATTTAGGTATTAACTGGCAGGTTCCTGTGCTTGCCATGGGGCTTGCTTGCCTTACTCTATGTTAGATTCTAGCGCTCGTTAGTGGCTGCTTTTTGCTTTCACTGCTTGCTGTATGGCTTATTGTCTTACTCTGCTGTGCCTGGGAACGTTTCGCTAACAGCAATGGCTCATGCGTTGGTTACAGGATCCAATCCGGACTATTGATTATATAATAATAATCATATTATGATATTATAATAACATATAATGATATAAAAATAATAATGAGAAGTATCAAAATACAGTTTTTGAGGGGAGCGCCTGCCTCACTAAAACCCTTGGTTATACCAGCAGTGGTAAATGCTATGGATAACGCAGGCGCCCTAGCAAATACCTTGAGGGAAAGTGGGGCTGTAATTTCGGGACCATCTGTTTGGGTGGTGAATAAAGGAAAGAGGGCAAAACCGAAAAGTTACAGCACAGGTAATGAGGAAACAAATGGGGAATGATCTTGTACCAGTGATACCATAAAAGCCGGTTAAATGAACTCTCTAAGGCTCAGTTTTGGAGTTCAGAAAGCAGGCGTTCTTTTATTACAGCGCCGGATGCACGGGGGATAATTCCTCCTAGCGTGCACACCAACTGGAGTTCATTTTTGACATTTATACATACCAGTTAACACACCACGCCTGTCTAATACATAATCATTAACCTGACTAAGCATCCTCATCTTCCATTGGCCTGTATTTCTCTCCCTTCGGTTTGAAGTTACGGTGTGATTTTAATTAAGTGTGCATGCTCACCGGGGGGTGGGGGGGTGGGGGGGGAGTTCTTTTCGTCCCTCAGTTGGGTCGGAGGTCGCAATCTCCCCCCGCGGGAATTACCTTTCCCCCAGTTTCCGTGCTTCGGCGCCTTCTGGGCCAAGAAGTTCCCTTTTACCACTGCTGACTGATTTGTGGCCTTCACTTATCTTCACAAGCTTCTGTGTAGCAGGATGTTTCCACTGTCAGTCCTTGAAGTTCTGCTGAATTGTATTCTTTTAGGAGGTTCTTGTTAGTGAGGCTAATACCCTCTTATCTCGCCTAAGCATTATTTACTACCTGGTTAATGTTCTCAGGTGTTAGTTTCTACTCCTAACTGTGATCCTTTCTTATCTACTAATAACTCCCGCGCTATTCTATTTCATCCAAGAAGAATATATACGTTTGAGGTAACAACTATGTCCACCACAAAAGGCAGAGTGGAACCTTCTATCTCTCAGCTTTTGTTCAAGGTATCACCAGTCCCACGATCAGAAATAAATGGGATTACAACATCAGAAATGTTCTGCCGATGGCAAATGTTAGCGCCTACGCAAACAAGCCGACGGCCCCACCACCAGCTCCGTGCCCACCCTCTCCTCCCGCCCAGCGGCCAGATCCTGCGCCTCCCCCTCGGCCTCAGCCTCCGGCTCGAAGACCCGCCGCCGCCGGTCGAAGCCCCGTC
>WAAD01033809.1:189524-215863 GCA_013389945.1 Fregata magnificens
CGCAGCAACGGCCGGCGCCGGCGCGAGGGCACCGCCGCACCTATTAGTCTGGGCGTGGAGATTCGTGTCGTAACCCCTGAGAATGGCGTATGGTTCCGTACCCCAGCTGCTCCTCTTATTTTACATCCTCTGTTGATACCAGATTCTGAGGTTCTTGTATTTCAGGTGTCTTTGACAAATACCTGCACCTGAGCCGGCGGGGACGGCACTGGGACGGTGTTACCGGTGTCGCAAAACCAACATCGAACTGAGGTTCAGTCTGAAGAATTACAAGCCGTAGCTCTCCCATCTGTGTGGGCGATTACCCACCATCAGGTTATCAAACCCGGAGTGATACTAGCTGAAGTAGCTGGAGCAACGGTGTGTGTGTTACTGGAAGGAGGTGACAATCCTGTTTTCCTCCCTTATCACAGGTTGGCTCGTCGTGCTTTGTAGCCTTGTACTACAAGCACATGTCCTGGATACGCTTCCACGAGATCAACATGTAAATTCTTGGATTTGGTTAGCCTCTACTTAACTCATCTGCCTTTTGTATCAATAGAAGATTAACAGCTGCAGATCATTTGACAGCGTGTTTCATTGACGTGCCAACCCCAGTAGCTGTATTACAAAATTATACTATGCTAAGTGATTTTGATATTAATGTTCCTCATTGCTATTTTTTCTGAGTAGGTAACGGCTGTACGCCAGTGAACATTACAAAATCGATTGGCGGTGGACTATTTCCTCCTTTGACACCGTAAACACTGCTTTGATTTGGAAGGCATGTGTTGCTTCAACATAACTGATGAATCAGCCAGCGTAGAGGATGCCATTCAACATCTCTAGGACTTAATGCATCAAATGAAATAATCTACTGGTGGTGCCTGGCTGGCTGAGTGGTTTAATTCCCTGACAGGATGAATGGGACACCTGACTCAAAGCATGATTGTAGAGATATGTTTATTCCTTTTTCTATATGTGTTTATTGCGTGCTTCTGTAAATTACTCTGCACTACACCCCACAAGCCCAAATGGACACCTCCAGCTTTGCCGGCCCCAGTGGAAGTGGTCTCTTGAGCAAGGCAGTGGAATGTGGGAAAATAACGGAAGAATGGTGGGGAGGATTGTAAACACCCTCAAGTGACTTGCAGCCAGGGTGTAGAAAAACACATATACTAATCCTTGTTTCGTCTTGTGTGCTTGACAAGTAGAACATCTGTGTTTAGGTAACACAGGCCTGTGATAGACTCAGAGGCACCCTATCAAACACGCTTGAGATTCCTGCCCTGCTGTGGGAAACATCAAAGCACTATGCCTGCGTGAATCTCTGATATACAGGCGAAAACAGCAGGTTCAGCGATCCTCTAGCAAGGACCGAGCTGCGCGGTGCCTGCGTTCCCGCTTGTGTGCTTCTGCCCGGGTGCTGCTCCGGGGATCCCCTGTTTGCCAAGGTAATGAAAATATATTTCCTTTTTGCATTTCATCCGTGGTTTTGTGGTTGTTCCTGCGCCCTGCCTGTGTTGGCTCACACAGATAAGAAGGTTTTTATAAAAAAAGAGCTTTGCAGAAAGAGATTTAATTATCTCAACATCTTACTAAGCAGAAGACTGAAAGATGACAGGATTGCATCAGGACTCCCATGTGAAGAAGGTACCAAGCCTGAAAAGCCCATTTATTCTAGCAGACACTGAGATAATAAGATTCAATGAGAAGTACCTGAAAACAGTCAGATTCCAGTTAGACATAAAGCAAATGTTTGTAAGAATGAGATTGATTACCCATTACAGCAAACCCCCAGGGGAAAAGAGGATGTCTTTCAATGTTTTCAGTATGCCTTTACTTAAGGTATATGTTATCTAAAAGATATACGTGCTATCAGACTGTATTCTGGAGTAACTGGGGAAAAATTTTATGGTATGCTAGTAGATAGAAAGCTCAGTGAGATGATCTAACACACTTTTTGGCCTCTAAGATCAAAAAACCTCTTCTCTGAAAATTAGTTCCTAATTTATTCTTAGTTAATAAATTATTATTATTCCTAATGTAATTTTAAATACTTTTAATGTTGATTTATTTCATAAAATACCTATTCTAGTATATAATGTGCACCACCACAAACAAACATACTGCATATACATAGTGTTCAAAAAACGTGTAGACATGGCACTTCAGGACATGCTTTAGGAGTCATGGTGGTGTTGGGTTGATGGTTGGACCTGATGATCTTAGAGGTCTTTTCCAACCTTAATGATTCTATGATATATAGAGGAAATATTCTTGTTATTTTAATTTTACTCTAGAATCATGAAGATAAATTATACTACCTCGTGGTTGGAGAGAATACCTTTTCTAGATTCCCTGTGCACTGAAATGAAACAACCTGAGATATTAATCTTTAAAAAACCAAGCTGTTTTGATCAGTAAAATGTATTAACTGCTTTTACTGATTTTAAGAATTAAATATTCCATCTATGGTGTAGCACTACCATTCCTGATCTGTCATGAAACACTTAAAAAGTAATAAATAAAAATGCATAAAGTCAAATACGAAGGAGTTGCAAAGTTTTCGGAAATGAAAATATTCCAAAATGAAAACTGGAGAAACATTTATAGGAATTTTCATTGAAGTAATATGATTTTGTGGGGAAAAAAAACCCCAACAAACATGTTTGGACTAGTTTTAACCAAGCTTCTGGAAACTTTTTTCAAAGACAGAGCAAACAGCCATTCAGTCTGCAGTTGCGGGCAACGGCAGTTACAGTAAGCTATTAGCAATACCAGGATTTTCAAGGATCCTGAATCACAAAGTCACAAAATCATTTAGGTTGGAAGGGAACTCTTGAGATCTTCTAGTCCAGCCCCCTCCTACTTAAGCAGGGCCAGCTATAGCAGGTTGCCCAACATCGTGCCCAGTTGGGTTTGAATATCTGTGCAGGTGGAGTCTCCGCAACTTCTCCGGGCAATATGTTCCAGTGTCTGACCACCCTCACAGTAAAAAACGTGCTTTCTTGTGTTCAGATGGAATTTCACGTGTTTCAGTTTGTGCCCATTGCCTCTCATCCTGTCAGTGGGCACCACTGAGAAGAGCCTGGCTCCCTCTTCTTCATTCCCTTCCATCACATATTTGTACACATTGCTGAGATCCCCCTGGGCCTTCTCTTCTCCAGGCTGAACAGTCCCACCTCTCTCAGCCTCTCCTCATCTGTCAGGTGTGCCACTCCCTTAATCATCTTCATAGCCCTGTGCTGGACTCACTTGAGTAAGTCTTTATCTTGTACTGAGGAGCCCAGCACTGGACACAGCACTCCAGGTGTGGCCTCACCAGTGCTGAGTGGGGAGGATGGATCACCTCAACCTGCTGGCAACATAATTCCTAATGGATCCCAGGTGGTCATTGGCCTTCTTTGCAGCAAGAGTGCATTGCTGGCTTGTTGTCTACCAGGACCCCAAGGTCGTTCTCTGCCAAGCTGCTTTCCAGCTGGGTGGCTCCCAGCATATGCTGGTGCCTGGGCTTGTTCCTCCTCAGGTGCAAGATTTGGCATTTCCCTTTACTGAACTGCATGAAGTTTCTGTCAGCCCATTTCTCCAGCCTGCTGAGGTCCCTCTGAAGGGCAGCACACACATATGGTGTATCAGTCACTCCTCCCAGTTTTGTATTGTGCAAACTTGCTAAGGGTGCACCCTTTCCCATCATCCAGGTTGTTCATGAAGATGTTAAACAGGATTGGTCCCAGTATTGACCCCTGGGGTACACCAGTAGTGACCTCCCTCCATCTGGACTTCGTGCCACTGACTACAGTCCTTTTAGCCTGGCATTTCGGTCAGTTTTCAGTCCACCTCCCTTGTCACTTTATCTAACCCATACTTTGAACGTGACAGAGTTGCTGTTCCTTGTATCTCCACAATAGATGTTGAAGGCTGCATTGACACGGCATCTTTTGCCCTCTCCCAGGCTCAAGTTTTTAAATGCATCTTGTGATTTCTGTCCTAAGGCATTGTAATGAACCTACCTATGTAGTTTCTTGGTACACGAGGGAATCTCAAAACTTGAAAACAGTTGGATGCCTTCAAATAAAACTGTATGGAAATGCCATAGTACAAACAAAGCAGTAAAGGATTTGTAAGTATTGAACAGGGCACTGCGTAGTAGGCAATAGTATGTTTCTTCAGAGCCAATAAATACATTTTTCATTCAATGGCTACATAAATATGTCTTCTTTCAGAAAGTCAGGTTGAGGTTTTAAAATGTAATGTAAAGCTCTTAGAAGAATATGAAAATAGGTAAGAATAAGAACGCATGAATAGATATATAACGACAGTCTTCCCAGCAGACCTGTGGTTCATCTCGTTGAACAGCCTACCTCAGGCAAGGACAAACACTATTATTCAGAAAAATACAAAATTCATTTCATGTGCACATTGTGTGAATACAAAAAGTGCTGCATCCTCATTATATTCCAGATTTCTGGTCGTGATGGTGATCAGTGGCATATAAATCAGAGAAAATTTTCTTGTAGTACAAATACAGACAGTAGAGTATGTCTTGCTTGAAAATTTATCTTCTCTTGAAGACAAATTTGAAATTTATATTCCCTTGCAAGAGAAGGGCACATCTCATTTTAAACTGGGGCCTAAAGACTGAAAAGCTGTGTCAACCTCAGGAGGTGCCTTTCTCCCTCTTTTGGCTATAGACAGAGACTATCTCAACAAGTTATGTGAGATCAAGACAATCTCTTGTGACTATTTTGTATCTAGAACCATATTAATGTCTATTTTTTTTCAAAGTCTAAAACTAAACTCTCAGTCTGTGATATCTGATGGCAATAAGTAATACATACTCTGTATTTAGAAATAATACTGTTATCAGTTTCCCATGTGTGGATGTTTTGGGCTCATTTCTGCTTATATTGACATGTCTAGTTTTGTCTTTGGCTTTAGCTGGAGTCAGTTCAAGCTTTTCTTGCTCTTTATACATTTTTATAGGTCAAAGACTATTGCTGCTTTCTTCTAAAACCTAGGAAAAGGGCACTAATGGCTTGCCCTGTGTTCCCAGAAGGTCCAGCGTCCCTGGATTTTAACGCTGCCAAAGATTTGGCAGTGTTTGGGCAGATTTTTCCCTCTAACGCTTGATTAGTTAATGAAGTCAGGTTTCTTGTTACAAATACTGTACTGACTTCTTTTAGACATTCACATTTAGCCACCCAAGGCTACTGCATCATTACGAGAAATGTCAGAGTCATGCTGGGAGCGCAATTAAGTGTTCTTTGTTTTTGTTTACCGCAATTAAAAAATTGTGCTGAAGATGTGCTCAGCCACAGGAAAAAAAAAAAGAAACAACCTCTCAAAGTATTAATTACAGATTTTATTAAAAGCATACAGAAGACTTGAAGGGTAACCAAGAAAACGATCTCTGTTCTCTCACCCTAGGAGAAGGGAGGAGAAGAAATTCCAGTGGCAGGGAGCTTAGTTGCTTTTGACAAGAAGGGAAACATAGATCTCCTAATTAACAGTGCAGTTAAAGAAGGGCGAGCAGCTTGTTGCCAAACAACCACAGGGAAAACTGTAACTGCTGTAATCAAGAGAGTTATTTACCCAGTCAATAAAAACAGGCTGAAACAAATGACATAATGGAAAAACGCCCTGAATAACTGTGGTCTGAGAATAGGAAGTTACCAGGGAACATGGCCACAGGCAGGTGGTTCCCCTCTCGGTCCTGAGGAGCGTGGGGTGACGCAGATACTGGACTGAAGGTGTCTTGTGTTGTACGTGTGGTGGCAGGCACTGACCTTGGATCTCGTCCCTGTGAAATAAGACCAAAGAGAAGATCATGTCTGCAGACTGTGAGGATCCAAAGGGAACCGACAGCCCAGAAACTCCTCAGCTATTGATCAGAATCAACTTTCAGGCTACCGGGTGTTGAACTGGGCTGCACTGTTTCGCATTTTGTAATTAATCCTAGGAGATTTGTGTCTTCACCTAACCATGACTGGAGACAAAAAGAGTTTTTCCATTCACTCCAGCATTTATCGGGTCAGGACTTTATTAAAGAGCTAGTGAGCCTTTTTTACAACCTTGATAGCATCTTCCAGAGTGCCCCAAAAGGAATGAAAGTCACTTTGACAAATCTCAGTCCAAAAGCGATTTGGCATGCATCAAGAAGCAAAAAGATACTATATATGCCTTGGCTGACATTTACAAGGATACCAGAAAATGCCCCAGATTTAGAGCTCTCTGGCTTGCCCTGGACCACTCAGTGGTAAGTAACTCAGTGTCAATGCCGAGTCCAGTGCTGTGTGCGCTGTAAGGTGTAAGCCATTGATAATGGTCACAGCTAACTGTGGGTTTGCTTTTTTTCCCCTGTGCATATTGGATTACCCAGAACGTCTGCCATAGCTTCACACGATAGTCCATAGGCTCAGGCCTGCATTCGTGGTGTCCTGATGTCTTGATATCACATGCATCAGTGACAAAATGTGATTAAAATAAAGCAATGGCTGCATATTTGAGGAATACTGAATGCTGTTGGTCGGGCTAGCAATTAAAATGTTAGTGCCTATAAATGATTTCTTTCTTAGTTTCAGAAATACTAATGTATTGAATATGTACTGAGCCAGCTCCAGGTAATACATGATCAGATTTTCTCAGGCTCTTCGGTACTCCTTCTTCAGATGAAGAGGGCTCTGATAAGGAGAAGGCAGTTGTGTGAGTCAGACTACCAGGCTCAATAAGGATTTTCAGGACTTGGGCTGACATATCATAGCTTTCAGCTCTAAAACTGCCTTTTTGATTAGCTTTCATGTAATCTTCTCAACCTCTGCTAACAAGAAAGCCAGCCAATATTTTTTGTGTGATTGCATCCAAAAATAATAAGTAGCGTAAAGGTGCATGCGCAATTGAAATGCTTTCCAGCTTTTGGACATCTAAGTACCTGTGTCCCCACTGAAGTCGGCTGCTTCGTTATTCAGACTGTCATTTCTACACAGCTCTTTGTGGATACAAAGCATCACTTTCCAAGCAGATTCCCCATCGGGCAAGACACTTCTGATATTACTTGCACACACCCATCAGGTGTGAGTCATTGTGCTGGTAGATCCTCATTCCTCTCTTGTTTTTACAGCTTTGGCAACTACCTAAGTTACACCAATGCAAATATGCAGAGGATGACACCTGGCAGATCCAACTGACCTCATTTTCTCATCTGCACATGTGTGAAGTGAAAGCAGCCTACGGAAACAACTAGATTTATAGTTGAGAAAAAAGCACTGAAGGTAAATGAAAGATCTGACCCAGCTGGAAAATCTGCCTTTAAGTTCTTCAGTAAATTCTTCAGGTTTTTCACTTCCCTAGAAAACAACTGGAGGGCAAGTTTCCCAGGTACCCGGGGCAGTCACAGAGCAATTGAAGTGTCTCACTACGGTCCCTGTGCCAGAAATTTAAACATTGCATAGTGCTTGCCATAAAGGCTCTCCCCTGGAGGCCTGGCTGCTATCGGGCGTCTGGTCCATAGTAGCCAGACTGGGCAGTGGCCTTATCATACGCCTTTGGCTACTGACTCTTTAACATGCCTCAGAGCTGCACATGCTGAACGCGTTCTTGCAGTGTGGGAGAAGATGTGGAGACCAGAGGGAAATGGGGGAAACATGGGATTTGCATAAAACCATAGCAATGGCTAGCAGGAGACAGTCTGAGCTGAGCTGGGTCTTCTGTTACTGTTATTTAAGCTTTCTGTAAAGCAAACACTGGGTAAGTGACGACTTTAACCTCATACAATGCACATAGCCTTTAATTGGAGCACAGTGGCAATGGCACCCGCTCACAGCACCCATCAATCTCATCGCTAAGTACCTCCATCATTTCAGAACACAGCTACAGTTGTCTCCGAAAAGTATATTATTTTGTTGAGTGATGAATGGCATTGTGAAATATTACCTATAATCAGCACCCTTTATTGCAAAGCTCATTAAGTTCCTGACAAAGCTAGTGTTGACAGCACTTTAATTTTGTTTTATTGCCTCATTTTATCTTGCCAATTTGTGTCTCTGGTTTATGGTTAATAATGAAAGACAGCAGAACTACACTGTGCTTGAGAATCAGAAAAATAAGTATTCATCTTTTTTACAAGTCCCTGATTTAGGCCATAGGAGCAGCGGGTACTAGACAATGCACGCATTGAGAAGGTGATTAAAGTTTAATAAAACTGTCAAATGAAATAAACCAATCTCCTTGCAAAATGTTCTGTTTGCCAGGTGCTTGGATTTTAGCTGTTAAAAAAATCTCTTTCAACAGTCTGTTTAAATGTGCAGCAGACTAATGTTGTGACTGCCAAGTCACAATTCAGTTTTTTGCATGATCTGTTGAGACTTGGTAACAAAAAAGACTGCTAAAATGACACATTCAGAAGCCACTACAGTAAGTGCTATACAGAATAAAAGCACTATTATTTAATGGATTGCTACAAAGCTATTCCTATCTCTTACTGTCCAAGTTAGGCTTTGGAGCCTGGTCTTTCACCACTGTCTTCACAGAAGAGGATCTGGTTCTCCAGCCATGTGGTCGCCTGCAGCTGTCCAAACTGTATATCGCTACCAGTGTGATTTACCAGAGCTACTGTATATTGCTACCAGTGTGATTTAACAGAGCTTTCCAGCATTTTTTCCATATGCATGCGGTTATACAAAATCCAAGGCAATGAGAAATCAAACACACACATACACGTATAAAATCTGTAGTTCCTACAACCCTTGAAACAACCTTTCACCTAAGTTCAGCACAGAACTCTCTTAAACTGTAAAAATCACTCGTTATTAGTGGATTACTAATTATTCATTGATTTGCTATGCAGTACCTCAGGTAACATTTTAAGAATGTTTTTTACAAGTTGTATTCTCTGTAGAGCTATAGGTGAGTTAATGCACAGTGATTCATAAATGACGTGTTCCCGTGATTCTGCCTGACGTGCCAGTGTGGGCACCATATGTCAAACCTTTCCTCCGCATTCTCCAGCGGCCTCTCTGAAGAAAACAGGTCAAACAACAAATTGAGTTTCTTGAAGGCCGGGATGTTCCCAAAGGATTCACGGTTACTTTAAAGAGAACATCACCTCGTCTCTTGCAAGGTTTTGCAGCGCAGAGCGCATCGGCTCCCTGAGTCAGAGGCAACCCTGACTGAAGGGAGAGAGAGACCTCAAATAATGAGGAAACCATTACACGCCGGTGCTGCCCTGGGTTAAAAAGGCAGCCTGGCTCTCAGAAAGACAAGCCTTTTTAGGGCCACTTTGGAAACACTCCATGGCCTTGAGAGGGGAGAAATATCCCGCTGAACAAACCTGTCTGTTCAGCTCCCAGCAGAGCAGGCTCCTGCTTCCCTCTGATATCAGAGGCAGCCAGAAATACTGGCCCAGCCAGGTGCTCGCTGCATAGGAAATTAAAAGAAGGGCTTAAAGCTAAATCTACAATGGCTTGTGTATCGCAGTGCTATCTGTGATATCCCATCTTCTTCCCTCATTCTTCCCAATGATTGTTATTCCTCATGCTTGCAACGTATTTTAAATTGTATTGCGAGGTTCTTGGGAGGAGGCTGAATGTCTCTGTGTGTCTGTATTAGCTCAGCTCCATGTGTGAATTTTGTATTCCAGGTGCAGATACTGCTAGGGCTAGTACAGTAACACACACACACATATATATATATGTGTGTGTATATATACACACACATATAAAAGAGCTCTCTTAATAGGACAGCATTAACTTCCCCTGCAAAATTCTTGTTCAAAACAAAGACAGCAAAAATATGCAAAATTAAAAGGTCACATGCATGTCAGCAAAGCTTGCATTTTTAATTTTCCCATACTTTCCCTGTGCTTGGGACAAGGTGTGTGAATTTATACAAAGCTTTAATTAGTACTGGGTGGTGAGAACTGGAAAACTTTATGAAAACACCCGTTTACAATTTTATCTGGAGGGTCCTAAAGATAATGAGATAAACCTTATACTTTTTCTTCCCCTGCGCTTGGCTTTTCAATAATACTGCCAACATATACTGTACAATGTACAGCATTATCTGGAAGAAACCACTACAAAGTAAGATCATAATAAAAATAAGATATGCTATATTTAAGGAAAAATAATTTTGTTTCTTTGTGCTTTTGACAATGGTTTTGAACAGAGTGTATTTTGAAATGATGTGGAGAAGAGAGGAAAGTGCATGACTTTTTCAGCAAACAAAAATCACCCTTTGTAGCAAGATCCATATTAACTGATATGCCTGGCATTCAGCTGAATGTATTGCCAAAGAGTCTCACTGAGGGGGAGCCCCGCTACCTAGAGGGGGGCTGTCAGTGGGCTCCAGTCCCCCACTCTCAAAACCCCAAGGTTTGAACCTGCTGCCTGGTAGTACAGACCAGGATTGTGCCAATATCCTTCCTTCTCTTGTGCCTTAACCAAAAATCACAACTCCAAGAAGAAGGGATACTGAGATAAAATAAATATTTTCAGGGTTTTGCATTTATTTTATTCTGTAAGAAAGAATGTTTTGTCTGAGGACTTGTTTTAAGACCATTGAAAACATGGGAAATGACAGCCTAGATTCACAAAATCATTAGTGCTGGTGGTAACAATGCTCGGGTAATAAGCGTCCCAAGCTAAGACGGGGGAGACTTCGTGTCAGATGTCTCCTTGACTAAGAGGATGTGAACCCTGATCCTTTCTGTGGTCTCATCACCACATAGGCTGCTTCCAGCCACCTCAGCTCCAGAGCAGTGGTCAGGGCAGACCTTTATAAGAATGTCGTGAAGTAGAGAAATTAAAGTGTAAGTAGACTATGACATCGGCTAATATAGTCATTTCATTTTTTGAGTAGAGGGAAAAATACCTTTCTTGAGAAGGAACTTCAGTCTAATGATCTGGACCACCAAGGGCTCTATACTCACTTTCATTTCTGTGTATTGAGCATCTGTTTGTGAAGAAGCTATATTTAGCAAAAGTTGAGATTTTTGTGCTCAGAGTGCTGTCTAGAACAGGAGTGGTCACCCTTCAACTCTTGACCTGCATTGTCCCATGGGCCAAGAACAGTCCCCAGGTAGGAGATGGGTCCCCCCATGGGGCAGACAGTGCTGACGGGGTTATTTGAATTCTCCATGGTGGGAAAAAGCAAACCAGCATGTGCTGCTAAGGCTGCCATCACCAACTTGCCCAGCGTAACCTCATCCTGCAAAAACGAAGTGCTGTGACCCTGGGAGAGCTGCTGCCTGCGAACTGCTCCCAAAGCTTACAGGAGATTCTGGTATGCAGCTTGCAGGGTCAGGATCTTTTGGCTACCCATGATCTTGAACGATTTGTCACTGCTTCTTCCCTTCCCACTGAGAGATAGATGTTCTGTATAGAAATGTATATGAATCGTTGCGAACAGTAATTTTCTCCTGCAAATCTTTTGCTGCTTGCTTGCCAGGAGGATGAAGCAAACCATCCCGGCATCATGTTCACTTCCTACATTGGCCCAACACACCCCCTTAATCCACAACCTCACGCACATGGTATTCTGTCAGACCGACTTTTTTTGATTTGAAGCAAGATGGAGGATGCCGTCTCTCCCTCTCATGCTTTTATCACTGTTGGAACACAGGGTTTTATTCTTGTTATCTCCCTCTGGTGAGCAATAAAAGATAAACCACAGGATTTATAGATTCGAAGAAAAGCTAAGAGATGTAGCTGAAGAAGAAAAACAAACAGCTGGCTGCTGCTGGGCACTGCAGGTAGGCAAAGCTGGTGGGGTGCCCCACGGCACATCCCTCTGTGCCTAACGGCTGCAGGTAAGGTGAGAGGAAGAGTAGTAAAAAGATTACAAGGATGTTTCTCTCCAGTGCCCTTTGGTCTTTGTTTTAACATTCACCAGGCACCTTCTGTGGTGGAGAGATCTATATCTAGATTCTTTTTTTAAATCTATAGCTAGATTTTTAAAAATCTATAGCTAGATTTAAAAAAAAAAGGGGGTTGCTCAGTCTATTTCCAAGAAATTGTTAATGCACCTGAAGCTCTGTAAAGATTTTAGCCCTACTGCTTTAAGATCAAAAATACCTGGCCTTCTAACCAGCAGTCTTTTACTAAGAGTCTGCAACATCTTTGTAATTCCAATAGTGTAGTACAACAGCGACTGCCAGACATTTCTTCAGTTACACAGCTAGTTGTAGCACTGCTGATATTAGCTACCAAGAGAGCTTCGAGCTGATGTGCAGTCATGCTAATTAGGACTAGTGTACACATCAACTTGTAGAAACTCATACCAAAACCAAATACACGGGCAGCCACTGTCTTCCACTGCTAAGAGCTTCTCTAAGAAGTCTTTCATAAAAGATTGTTTATCAAGAGCCGCCTTCTCTATGCATCTATTGACATTTGTTTATTGAACAACCTGGAATATATATATGCAGCTTCCAGCTGCTACTAGTCTCAGAATTGAAGGGTGGATGAGTCATGCATATTGTTCCTTTACTGTCTGTCTCCAAATCATAAACTGAGTGTTTGTCCAGCTTTAATTAGACAATGGTAAAGTGATAGGATTTGGTTTCATTTCCAAGAACACAGGACACTATTTCTTGGAATGAACTTAATTTATTAACACTTGAATTGTTTGTAAAGGTGATGTACATCAAGAGTACTAAGGTATTACTAATGGTTTTCTGGCTTAGAATGTGCTTGAAGGACAGACAAGCAAATTCAAGGTGATTGATTGCTATGTGCAGTTTAAGCTGTAATGCAGTCTCCTAGTAAGGGTTTATATCTACTCAGTGCAATGATGACTGCAGAGAAAGATAATACTGACATATCTAGAAAACTAAAGCAATAGAAAAAGATGGTATCATCACATTATTCATTATTATTACTATGCCTTTTTCTAAAAAAAACAAACTAGGAAAAATAAGATAGAGATAAGCAGGGTTTCAAAATCGTTTTTGGCAATGATAATAACATGTTTGTATAGGACATTTCATTCAGAAAAGCTTTTCGCCCAGAGATTTTAGTTAATTGCATACACCAGACAAAGGAATCACAGAAACTCAGCCATTTCTGAGGAAGAACCCACAGTGATTCTACAGCAAAGATAAAGGATGAGCTGTGAAAGTCAGCTTCTCCAGCTGATACCCAGGACTTACTGCTCACGCTGACTCAAAACTGCAGGGTCAGTGTAGGCAGCTGCCTCCCAGCACACTGGGATGTACTATGGGAGGTGGCTGGGAAATGCAAGGACTTCGTATGTGGCTCTTGGCAGGGGTGAAGCGAGATGGAGTTTGTTATTTTTCAAGCAACTGCTGCAGGAGGAACTCCCACAGCACACACCTGCCCCCAGATCCCAGACGCACAGCCCCGTGTGCCCTTACACGCCAAGCTGGGCTGGAGCGTCCCCATCCCCGTCTGCCTGGCTGGGGCTCCCCCACCACCCCTCGTGCCACCCAGCGCTCTCACACCTGCCAGCACCAACGCTAACACCCCAGCTGCTCTCAGCACAGCCAGCACTCCACATCACCAGGGCATCATCGCTGCAGATGTACAACAGTCGCAACAGACATACCGCCTTCATGCAGGTTTCCAAATTAATTGGTCCTTACTGTCGCTCGTGCAAGAAATGCAGAGAATTCAACAAAGACAGAGCAGTACCGGCGTGCCTGCCTGAACCTCCCCTGCTCCTGGACTTTCTCCAAGCCCAGCTCTCAGCTCCCACAGCAGCTGTGCCCAGGGGAGCCAGGCAGAAGTGAGGCCAGCAGCCAGGCATCAGCTCCTTGTGCACAGGCTACCTCTGTTACAGCTGTGGGCAGCCAGCAAAGCTAGAAACATTTCATTCCTCCCAAATTCTTGACTGTGAGTACAATCCCATCTTGTAGTTTTAGAAATGTTGATGTTTTAAAAGAGCGGCAAAAGATGTGCTTTAAAAAGGTTACAGCCCCAGATCAACATAGTTGCTAACATATATACACAAAAATCGACAGAGCCAAATTAATGATTCCTTGGGGGATACTTATTCTACAGGGGTAGGACAGATAAGGGATCTGACAGGCCAGAACCTCCCTGGAAACTGAAAAACTGGATGTTTTTATTTAATACTGTGCATGCTGGTGCACTTCTTTGCAACTACTTTGCGGTTATGGTGAGTTGGAGACATGAGCCTGTGTCAGTTCCAGCCCTAAAGGAATGAGAAAGAAGCACCAGCACATCTGCAAAAAACAGCATGCGAGATGTGGCTTCAGCTTCTGCAGCTAGGGATATCTTCACCCCTTCAGGTTTCTGAAAGATTGGGAAGCCTCATTCTCTTCCCTTTGGGACCCCCCCACAAGACCCTTCATGTGCAGAGGACACCTTTTCAGGGCTTAGTGTGAGAATACAGCCTGGTGGCTCTGCACACCTTCTTCTATCTATCTGGAGATTGAAATCACTTCGGTTTTCAAGTGCTTCACAGCAAACTTGAGTATTGTACCTGTCTCACAGTAAGACACTTCCTGGGTTGTATAGAAATTGAATGACAAAATATGAATAAGGCCATGGACACATGTCCTTTTCTGCTGAAGCTGGAGCTCCTGGCCCTCACCAACTCCAGCCACTATTGCTGCTTCTCAGAAAGAGGTTATTGCACAAGGTGGGTAATTTCTACTGGCCAGCAGCTGGTGGGAGGAAGCACTGCACCATGCTTTCCACTTCAAGGACACATGTGGCCACAGCCTTTATAACAGTAAGCACCTATAGCAGTGGGAAAGTGGTGGGATTATTTTAGTGATTCTGAGGATTGTATTCAATAATTTTACTAACAAATATTTTATTAATAAGGCCCTCTGACATTTACACTGTTTTCTAAGTAAAATGTTTGTTTCAAGAATGTGTCCACAAAGTATCTATTACGAGTTAAGGCTTAAACAGTATATTATAGTAGGATAATTACCTAGGGTTTTCTGCAATTAATGACAGAATTAGTCCAAGGAACTTCTGAATCATCTTTGGTTTGATGTGGGTATTTCCAGCCCAATCTGATTTAATTATACCACCTGGTTGCCTGAGGTACTCCAGATTGACAATGAACACTTGTTGGCCCATTGCTCTTAATAATATAAACCTTCCCATTACCCCATAAAGTTTGGAAAGTTTTCTTGCTTTACAGTTGGAAGGAGTACCTAAGCACTAGGTTGGAGTAGGCTCTTCTTCCCTCCAGAGCCCTTACATTAGCACAGAACTGCCGTTGCCTTGCCCACGTAGTGCAACGTCCTGGCTATCACTGAACTGTTAGTAAAACATTTCAGTTTTCCATATCTACATTGTACTGCTTCAATCATACATTCTCTTATATTTCCTCCTTATATGTGGTATCAGCCTGCTAGCTTGTTCATGTTAGCTTCTTCTCTTTGTCCATCAGTCTCCCAAAGTTTGGTTCATGACTCTATATGTTAGTGTCACAGTTTAGTTATACCTTAATACACTGCTATTTGAGTGTATTTAATATAGCATAACATCTAGGATCATTCGTACGTCTTGACATCAGGCGCTGTTATACAGGATAGGGTAGTCAGTGCTGGCTGACAAGTGAGCAGAATTACTTTCAGTAAAGTTACAAGAGGCAAGAATGGTTTTAGGAGGAAGCATTCCCTGCATGTATTTAGGGAAATGCAGTATCTGCCATACTTCGTGCTTTAGATGAGTTGTTTGGGGTTTTTTAAAATTAATTTTTAATCTCTTTCCAGATCTTTTTGGCTATAAGCTTTTCCAGAAGGGAACATTAAAGACAGGGCAGTAGTTGACAACACTGGAGAATGCTGCTTTGACCGTAAGTGCAAAAGCTGAGGCAGAAAAATGAGAGCGCTATGTTTCAGAGATGATATAAGCCCTCTTACTTTAAATATTTCAAACGAGACCAGACAAAGGACTAGAAGCTGTCTCACCTCTGTTTGTATAATCTTGTTAATACAGAATTCAGTTCAATAGGGATTAACTCAAATTTAGGTTGAATTTGGCACCTTAATTTCAGTTCAAAAGCATTTTTTATACACTCACTGTTTTCACGCCTACCATACAAAAACGTCTACAGGAACTGCTTCTTTTTTAAAGGCTACAAACAAAACAAGAAAACTGTATAAACCACTTAACTATCCATCCTTGAAGCCAAGAGAACAACGTTCTGCTCTTGAGTATCTGTATTTTCACTCAGGCAGCTTTTGAAAATACTTATAAAATTTATGCAGTAGACAAGAACAAGTTCCACTTGAGTAAATATGTATTGAATATTTATTGAATTTAAAGCATTTACAAGTAAAAACAAGTCAGAGAAAATGAATATCTTCAAAAATGTGTTTCCTTTAAATTAGAGCAAAGTAATCATTTGACCAGTCCAAGATGGAACATGGCATATTGTGAGGAAAGCTAATTTAGCTTTTTACCGTTACAGCTGATACTGTGTGGAGATTTTATTTTCCTGGACAACGCAAGCCACCATCCTCCAAATGCATGTGCTTCCTTATGCCCAGAAGCGTACTCTTCTCACGGCACCTTAGTTTTGCAGAGCCACTGTTCTCAGCAAAGAATGGTGATCCCTGCCTTATTGCTAATTGTTAGCTTACGCTAACAAAAGAAATTAAATACTAACTACTACACACCCGAGAAATAGCTTAGAGGGTATATTTTAGATCTTTAGGGTGCTGGTGGTGCCCCATTTTCTCTGGCAGCAAGGCTGTTTTAACAAGTTCCCCACCTCCATGCTGCAGTTCATCATCCCATCAGGTCTGCAGATGTGGCTGTGATGGGGACCTACGATGAACTGCATCAGTGGCATTAAAAACCTGCCAAATCAAAGAAAAAGAAACAGTTCTTCATGGGTTGGTTCGTTGGTTGGTTTTTAAACCAGGATGATTTGACTGGTAAGGTAATTACGCCCTCAGCCTCTCTGCACTCCACTAGTATGCAGACAGCATGAATTCTTGAGCATTTGAAGGGTGAAATGAATATTAGTTCATCTGATTTGCAAGAAGAAAAGTGAAAGGGTATTTTGGTACTACAGGTACAGACTTCAAACCAGGTTAATTCTCTAATAGCACGTATCAAGACCTATGCACATAAAAATCTAGATTTAATTATGCTGCATATTATGTTTTCTTAAATATTTTAATAAATAAATAATATTTGAGAGTAATAAAATAATTGTACTGGAATATAATAATGTCTCAGGCACTGGGAGAATAAAAGGTATGAAAAACTTCTCATAAAAATGTAATCCTTGGGATATAACCTTGTTACTTGCATTTCAATATCATACAGACACTTTATCCAGTAGGTTAAAGGGTTCTCAGTGCTAGTTATTGGGACTTATTTGTGTTAAATTAGCCCCAGAAGGGTTTTCCTTGTAATCCCTTAAAAGGGAAAGATATTAAATATTTCAATTACAGGAATTTTGAAGTCTAATATAAATTCTAGAAGATTAAAAAATACCTATTTCTTTTCAGGAGAGTTTCGTGTTCACTAAATTCAATACATATTTCTCCTTCACCCAAGAAGACTGAATGAAGAAAACAGTAATTTTACTGTAATTTGTTTACACAGTGTTGGAACAACATGCCGACACTTCTACTGGGTAATTTACCTAGGGAAGTACACAAAGACAATAACAAAGAAGCTTTTCTTTAAAGTTCAACTTTTATATATGCTTCAGGTACTTAAGTATTGTGACTGCCAAGCTGGAATAACCTTGAGGTATCTCTGAGTAAAGGATGGAGCCTTCTGATGTGGAAAGAAGAATTAGCATGAGCAGAGAATGGTTAACGGGTCACAAATTCTCTAGACACTTGGACTAAATCCTACACATGTAGGTCCATTTACAGCACGTCAGTCCATAACATTAAGGATGTACTTAAGTGTCTGTATCATCGTGGTCTCATTTTTCTCTATGTTTTGGCAAATTTAAAAATAAATCCAATCATATTGATAAGTAATATATTACCTAGCACGTTTACCTGTATATTCAAGGCCAAGGCTTCGCACTCAGCTCCCTATCTAAGTATTGATAAGAGAGCTGTGAACTTTCAGGTGACTTTTTCGTCCAAATTTATAGCTTCTGATGATGAGATTTCATGAACTATTGACCTTTGTTCCGTATTATACAGCTTTTGATTATGAGATTTAATGAACTAAAGACCTTTGGTTGATACTACACATCTGCAAAAACTTCAGAGCTTCATTTCAGGTTCTGATGGCAGCTTTCCTCCATTGAGCTGATAAATATAGACAACATTCTTATAAACTAAAAAGCACAGGCATTGGATTTACAGAATTAAAGAAAATTCAGAAAGCTTTTAGTCTATGGGTTAGCAAGCAAGGCAGTCAGAACAGGGCTGTAAGACCAGTATTACTGAATAGAAATGTAATAGCGCATTTTTGCTAATAAAACCATGCTTCAACCCTACATTATGATTTCAAGTAGGTATGTCCATAGTATAAGCTTCAGTGTTATGCAGAAATACTGAAAAGAGGTTTAAGCATCTCTGTACTATCCTATAGTCTGCAGCATAGACAGACCCTGAGCAAAACCTGATTTTCACTGCAGTATTATTTGATTTCAGGCTGACACCTCTGCACACTACGTAGTTAGCCTGCTTTGCTTTCTGCAGTTTAGTCTATAAACTAGAGATAAGAAAGTACAAGGAGCAGAGAAAAGGTTCTCTCAATGGTACCTCCAAGGACAGTGAGCTGAATTTTATAAATAATTGTACTGTGATATCAGGGCTAAACTCAGCCCTGTTTTAATGCTGAGGCCACAGGAACAGCTTACCAGAAAAGACAATATGCCTACATCATCCTGACAATGCCAGGATCTCCTCTGGCCTCCAGATCAGGTCAGCACAATCCTAAAGGCTCTTATGACTACTGTCACAGCTGAAGTGGTGGCTAGCACCTGAGGAAAGCCAATCCTGTCAGCTCTCCCTCCTCTCTCCCCCTGCCAGGGAACGAGCCTGTCTGACATGTAGTCCACATCCACCCTGTCCCCATGGACCCTTTAAAAGTGTGTAGTAGAGCTGATTTTCAGAAGATACCAGAACACTCTAATTTACTCTTTAATTTACTTTAGTTTAAGGTTGAATGTGGCTGTGAACAGTCCCATGGCTTGCTTGGACTTCTTGTCTGTATCCCCTGTTGTCTTTTTTCTCCTACTGAGAAGGCAAGTCCTTCCAGCGCAGGAGCTTCACCGTTGTTCTCTACGTCCATGCAACCTTCAGCACAGGAATGTCAAGGACCGGGGGACTCTAGGGGATATCATCTCCCTAGTAAATGAATACATAACTTTGCATAGATTTAGAGATAATTTTTAAGCAGTCAGCAGTGAAATCAGTAAAAATAGAATGATAGAATCATAGAATCATTTAGGTGGGAAAAGACCTTCAAGATCACCAAGTCCAACCATTAACCTAGCACTGCCAAGTCCACCACTAAACCATGTCCCTAAGCACCACATTTACACATCTTTTAAATACCCCCAGGGGTGGTGACTTAGCAACTTCCCTGGGCAGCCTGTTCCAATGCTTGGCAAACCTTTCAGTGAAGAAATTTTTCCTCATATCCAATCAAAACCTCCCCTGGTGCAACTTGAGGCCATTTTCTCTCGTCCTATCCCTTGTTACTTGGGAGAAGAGTCCAACACCCACCTCGCTACAACCTCCTTTCAGGTAGTTGTAGAGAGTGATAAGGTCTCCCCTCAGCCTCCTTTTCTCCAGGCTAAACAACCCCAGTTCCCTCAGCTGCTCCTCAGAAGACTTGTGCTCTAGACCCTTCACCAGCTTCATTGCCCTTCTCTGGACACACTCCAGCACCTCAATGTCTTTCTTGTAGTGAGGGGCCCAAACCGAACACAGTATTTGAGCTGCGGCCTCACCAGTGCCGAGTACAGGGGCACGATCACTTCCCTACTCCTGCTGGCCACACTATTTCTGACACAAGCCAGGATGCTGTTGGCCTTCTTGGCCACCTGGGCACACTGCTGGCTCATATTCAGCCAGCTGTTGACCAATACCTCCAGATCCTTTTCCGCCGGGCAGCTTTCCAGCCACTCCTTCCCCAAACCTGTAGGGTTGCATGGGGTTGTTGTGACCAAAGTGCAGGACCTGGCACTTGGCCTTGTTGAACCTCATACAGTTGGCCTCGGCCCATTGATCCAGCCTATCCAGATCCCTCTGCAGAGCCTTCCTATCCTCAAGGAGATCAACACTCCCGTCCAACTCGGTATCATCTGCAATCTGGACTCCCCTCATCCAGATCATTGATAAAGATATTAAACAAAACTGGTCCCAATACTGAGCCCTGGGGAACACCACTCGTGACCAGCCACCAACTGGATTTAACTCCATTCACCACCACTCTTTGGGCCCAGTCAGCCAGTCAGTTTTTTACCCAGGAAAGAGTATGCCCATCCAAGCCATGGGCAGCCAATTTCTCCAGGAGAATGCTGTGGGAAAGTGTTAAAGCTCTTACTGAAGTCTAGGTAGACAACATCCACAGCCTTTCCCTCATGCACTAAGCAGGTCACCTTGTCATAGAAGGAGATCAGGTTAGTCAAAGAGGACCTGCCTTTCATAAACCCCTGCTGACTGGGCCTGATCACCTGGTTGTCCTGTGTGTGCCGCGTGATGGCACTCAAGATGATCTGCTCCATAGCCTTCCCTGGCACCAAGGTCAGACTGACAGGCCTGTAGTTCCCTCAATCCTCCTTCCATCCCTTCTTGTACATGGGTGTCACATTTGCTAACCTCCAGTCAACTGAAATAAACATGTGAACAACTCTCTACAAGAATGTAAGTAAGTAAAGAATTCAGAACTCTGTTCATGCAGAAGAGTCAGCACATACTGGCCATCTACACAACATCTTACATCCAACAGCAAATATACCATAAAGCAACACTACTTAGCTCGGATTATTGTCTCTTTTTGATTTACAAAATATTGCCCGTGCTGTACAGAAATCAGTGCCCAAACCTACTTGTCTCCTCCTTACCCATATCTGTATGTTCCTGGTTTCACTCCTCTGCTTTTTTGCCACTCAGCTCCTTGCAACTCACTCTGGTCTTCAGCTGAGGGCAAGCTGTCGCGGAGGTGCACAGTCAAAGTAGGCAGGTGACGAAACCCAAAATAAGATTTATTCTAATCAAAAGTGTTTTGGTACTCCGACAAACATTCGTAAACCACAGGTTCAGGATGCCAAACAAAATTAATACTACACAGCAAACTTAAGAATTCCTAAGCTTTAGAATGATGACCCAAGATGCGCAATCACTCACCTAATAAGCTGAGGGCTCTCAACCTCAAGGAGTTACCTTGGGAGGCGTCCCGACCCAAGGGGAGAGTCTCCGGCTGCAGACCCGCTGGTCCGAGGAGGACTGACTCAATTTTTCCCCCAGCGGGACCCCATTTATACCCTCGTCGGATCTGACCTGTGGTCATAGATGGCCATGTCAGCTCCTATTGGCCGAGGGCTCCGTCTACCGGTGACTGTGTATGGGACAACAGTCACAGTGAGGGCGTGAAAAGTGAGGGCATGAAAAGAATTAACGGGCACTTTGCTTCAGTGGTCGGAAAGCCCCGGTCTCTGTCAGGGCACGTGCATCTGCCACACAATCCACCCCGTGACCACAGTCATGATTCGACTGGTTTCCTTGGAGTGGTGGTACAGTCACCTCTTGCCTCCAAAGTTAAAAGGGAGCACAGTCTCGGTGCGCTTAATGCTCATTGTGGATCATCATTCCTCAGTCATTGTAAGGTTGCACGGGGGCATCCAACACACAAACAGGTTTTAAGGGGACACACTCCTCTGTTAGCACAGACCTCGCTATTGCGCGCTTAATACAGCTTATCACAATACAGATCACAATAATCACAACTGCAATCACTATTAAAGATTGGAGGAGGCTAGTTAGCCAGCCTGGTGGGGAAAACTCAAACATATCAAAAACCTTCCCCAAGCAATTAGTCTCCATTGAATCAACAATTGCCTTTGAGTCTCTTGCCACTTTCTTCATTTTGTTGAGCTGATCCTGAAGTGACATTGACACGTTCGGGATGTGGACACAGCACTTGTCTGTCGACATGTTCAGGACTCCACATACACCCTTCTCTTTTAGGAACATCAAATCCAATACAGTGGAAGGGATAGGACAATGGCAACCATCCACCCCATCATTCTCCTGGAAGAGAAAAAAACCCTAAACCTCAGCATTTGAGTAAACCCGGGATAAGGGTTAAAAGTCAGGAATTATCCACTGGGTGCTAATGCGATGAGTCTTTCCACTCCCATCTAGAGCTTCCCAGGCATATAAGCCTCTGGGTTTCGCTAGCGTCGTAGGTACCACACCAATAGAAGGCAATTTTGCTATAACAGGTTGTCACACGTGTTCTTAATGGGAACTCGTCCTTTTGGTCATCGGGTATAGGGGTGTCACCAGTCAATGACCCCAGGACAGCAGGACAAAATGCTCAAATATTCAGGTTCCCATAACTTCCCCAGCGGTTATTAACAATAAATACCACTTGTGGCAACCATATATTGCAGTTGTGGCGTGAGACATCAGCATGTCTCTTAATCAAACCATTGGTTCGTTCAGCTATGCAGTTGGCCTGAGGATAATATGGCGTGTGGAACACCCATTTAATGCCTTCCCCTGCTGCCCAGTCCCGTACCACTGTGGCTGTAAAATGTGACCTGTTATCACTTTGAATATATTCAGGAATGGGTAGAACACCAAACCACCCTTGCAATGCTTGGACCATCTGATCTCCGGTGGCAATGCTAGCAGCTGTAGCCATTGACAGTCCCAATACCACCTCTACTCCTACTAAAATATACCTCTTCCCATGGGATGGCCTCAGGAGCTTGACATAGTCAATCTGCCAGGTGCTCCAAAGAGCCTTGCCTTGTCTAACATGCTGGGCCAGAGCTTGGTTCAGGTGATTAGCCTTGAGCCTTATTTGGCATTGTGGCCAAAGGGTGAGAATTGCCTCACATGTTTTCATAGGCACTGGCCAACCCCTGGATCGGCATTTATAATGGAGATCTGCTTTCTCCGAGTGGCCTCGCTTAATGTGCAGCTATTCAGGTGGTTGATCCTAACCTTCCTTTTCACCAGTGAGCCCCCTGATCTGAGCTAGGTGGTCTACTTGTTGGTTCCATTTCGCAGCAGGAGTTCAGTCTCGCACATGACCTTTTACCCATCCCACCTTCAAAGCTCGGAATCTCCCTATTGCCAGGAGACGTTGCTACTCCTCTGTTCTCCACACCATTGTGTGACCCACTTCCCATTTACTAGATTCCCATTGAAATATCCATTCCGTAGCGCCCTTGTAGGACGCATAGGAATCGGTGTAAATGATGGTAGTGCTATTTTCTGCAGCCAATAGGAGAGCTTGCAATCCTGCTACTTGTGCGCTGCCTTCACCCTCTTCTTTGGCTGTCTTCCCGGTGCCGAGTTCTAACACTACTGCTTCTATTGCCACTTCGATCCCCTTTTACACGTGGATGCATCAGTGAACCATACTCCCTGCACGTCTGACTCTGCCATGAACTCGGGCGCTTCTTTAATTGGAGAGGGCTTATAGGGTTGACCTAACAAGGTTGGATCTGGGTTTACAGGTTGTTGCAACTTGGAAGCCTTGGTCAGGCCTTCTTTCAACGGAAGCAATTTGCTGATCCCTTCTAGGTATGCGTACCATTTCCGAGCCGTGGCCTTTTGAGCTACTCCCTCAGGAGGGAGCGGTCCATTAAGATTCGGGTTTAAGAGCAGAAGAGGGCCCTGTACTATGACATCTTGTAGGGTGCACAACTTCTTGGCCTCTTTAGCTGCTCTAGTGAGGGAAAGGACCCCCTCTTCCCAATCTGAGTACTGTTGTTCAGTCTCCTTGAATGAGGTGGAGGAGAACAACAAAGGTCTCGCTGGTCCCTGCGGTCCCTTTTGGAACACACCGCAGTATGAAGCATGGGTGGCAAATCCCCACTCCACTCTTAATGGGTCTCGTGGGTGCAGTGGGCCTAGCCTCTGGTAGGCCTTGAGCCCATCCTTCAGGATATTAAGGGCTTCTGTGTGTTGCAGAGCCCAATCCCATTCCCTATTCTTTCGAAGCAAGTCATATAGAGGGCAGGCAATCACCGAAAACCCTGGTATATGCTTCCTCCAATAGCCCAATGTGCCTATCAGCTGCTGCAATTCTGTTTTATTACTTGGAGTCTGTCCCTTCTCGGTAGCCAACAGGGTATCATCGGGCACTGCAATTGCTCCAGCTATCCACCAAGCCCCTAGGAATTTAACTTCTTGTCCGTGACCTTGGCATTTAGAGGGCGGGATATCTAGCCCATGCTTAGTCAACAAGTTCCAGATGGCTCCAGTCACTTGCCCCACCTGGTCTTTGTCATCTCCACCAACTAGGATATCATCTCTGTATTGATATATGCGGACGCCTGATGGCACTTCCACGGAGTCGAGGAGTTTGGCTAAGGCATTATGGGCGATAGTGGGGGAGTGTTTGTATCCTTGTGGGAGTCAAGTAAAGGTGTATTGTGTCCCTTCCCCAGTAAAAGCAAACTGGGGTTTATCCTCCTCTCTCAGGGGAATCATAAAAAACATATCCTTAACATCTAGGATGGCCATCCACCGGTGGGCGGCTGCCTGTATCGCTGTCACTATTGAAGTTATGCTCAGGACAGCGGCAGTTAGTGGTGACGTGTTACTATTTAACCTCCTGTAGTCAACTGTCAAATGCCATCGCCCATCTGGCTTGTGGGCTGGCCAGACTGGAGAGTTAGAAGGAGAGTGTGTGCGGTTTATGATCTGTGTCTTCTTGAGATTGCTAATTACCGCTGAGATGCTCCATTTGGCAGCAGTTGGTAGTGGATATTGAGCGATGCGGGTCACTCTAGATTGCGGTAGCACAGGGACAACTTGCAACGTCCTCACGAGGGTGGCCTCTGTCCCTCTGCATCCAAAATTCCACACCCTGCCATCGGGCAGGTACCATCATTTGCCTGCCAGCACATCAAATCTCAATATATTTTCCTTATCAAGGCTTAGACCCACTTCCACAGCTGTCATCCACTTTTCCCCAGGTAGCCAAAGTTGGGTTTGAGCTAAGGGACATCTTTCTGCTACACCTGTTACCCCTCTTATGTTTATGGCTTTCCTTGATGGTTTAATTCCTAATTCCTCAGCTTGTCGTCTATTTAGAACACTAGTTTGGGCCCCCATGTCGCTTAGGAATTCTCCTTGGGCCCACAGGAATGTGTATATAAGGCTCCTTGTCAGTGGACCACTGGTAGGAATTCACCATGGGAGTGGGTGGCCCGAACCCCAAACTGCGGCTTCTAGTTTTTTAACCCTTGCAGCTCCTCTCTCAGGGGCGCGAAGGGGTTCATTGTGCCCTTGTGCGGAGGGGCGGTTACCTGCGTATCTCCCTGGCCCCTGGTTGCTCCCTCTAACAATTCCACCAGCCCCTGGATACGGTGGATCGCCTGTGCAACATCGCCCGGGGCGCTCCCAGCACTAGAGCCTGTTGCCAAAGGTCGTTCCTGCTGGGATCATAGGCGCAACCCGGGTTACCTCGGGAGGGCTCAGGCTCCCGCAGGCGGGTGTTCGGGGTGAGGTTTGCGACTGGCCTGCAGGAACCCCTTATCCCCATTGGCGCCGCTGCCCGGATCAGTCCATCCCGTCTCGCGCCTGTAGGTAACTATGCTGTGTAATGTCTCTGCCCACGTCAGCAAGTGCATGGGCAGATTCTGAGGGTTTTGCCGATTGTGTTCTATGGCCCTCCGAATCCTCTCCCTGAGAGACTGAACGTGTATTTTTAAGGCGGCTGGTAGCCCTCTGATGAGAGGTCTAAGGTGGCTGGGGTCCACTGATGCAGCCACCGGCACCCCTTGCTGCCCTCTCTCATACATAGCCTGGATGCAAGCAGCCTTCTGTACTCCTTCTGCTAGTTCCGCCAGTCCCTTCACCTTGATGGTAACAGGCTCTCCTCTTTCCTTGGGATCCACACCCCCGGCCCAGTATGCCACTCGGAATGTTATTGGCTGGTTGCTTGCCGGCCTGTCACTCAGAAACACCCTGGGTCCCCAGAACCCCCCTGCCTTGTCATCACTTAGCAGTATTTGATCCCCCCCGCCCTTTAAAGAGACTCACTACAGATACTCCGTTTCCGTTTCTCCCGGTCTGTGCGACACCTGGCTTGGAGTTCACCGAGCTCAGGTCCTGTCCATGGGGTTGTATGGACCGTGGTTCGGGGGTTACTGCCTTGCAGAGCCACGGAACTTTCTGTCTTAATGAGGGGTCACGCGTCCCTTTCCTCCGGTTCCTCTGCTTCTTCAGAGCTATT
>WAAD01033810.1:9034-36596 GCA_013389945.1 Fregata magnificens
GTAACTACTAATTTTATTTCTAGCCCTTTGATCTAACAATGCGTGACTTATAAACTCTTTGATATAGACAAGAGTGTTTATTTGAAATAATACCTATTCTAGTCTACCGCAGAATTTATCTATTGAAATAGTGCATAGAGCAACATGAGTGGTGTTCCACAAAATGAAAATCAGACACTTCNTCTATTCACCTAAACAAGTAATCTCTCTGAAGAAGGAAGAATTAGTCCCTTTTATGAGCTGCCTACTGTGTTTTTTGATCCAACTCATCTTCATTACCTCCCTCAACATAGACCTTAAACTTCGAAGCACTGGATCTGGGGGAACATAGACCTTAAACTTCGAAGCACTGGATCTGGGGGAACTATATTTCCTTTTTCAAACAAAAGTGTGACATCTCTTTCACATATGGATATGAGGAACAATGATTAGGCTCTGAATTCAGAAAGTAATGCTAGCAACAGAAGTTGTGCTTAAAACAGATTTCAGATATGACAAAACCTGCAAAATATAACCAAGAGCATTTGCCACTTGAACAAATGAGTGAAAAGAATCACACTTAATTTGTTCAAGTTTTATTTATATTTTATGCGGTAGAAAAGTGAGTTTGTTAATGCACCCTGCGGCACAGAATTCTACACTTGGTGTGGCAAAGTAAGGGGTTGGGCTAAGGAGATGTCAAATAGCTGTATTTATCCTATGTGGACTGAATGAGCTAAGTCATTTTGAAATCCTGAAATCCTGAAATCCTGACAAGCATGAAATTTGCCCACAGTGCATGTTCACATGCTTATCAATCTGTTAATTCTCAGAACAGAATCCCAGCAAAATGACTGAATGTGTGAATCGACCAACCTACACAAAAGTCAATATTTTATTAACAGTGCAACAGAGAATTTAAAGCTATTCTGAAACTGCATTCTTTGACGTAGAGTTTGCAATGCAGGAAAAAAAACCTCAAAAACCCTGAAGCATGTGATTAAGTCCATCTTTACTCAAGAAAGCTCTGAAGTACCTATTTCAATTTAGACAGAGCATTAACCCGAAGCAAGTCAATAGAACTGTTCATATAAGCAGCTGAAAAATGTGAACAAGAAGCCCCAGTCTGTCTCGTAACTGTAAGCAATGTATTTGTCATCTACACAGCAATCATTATTTTAGTATGTATCATTTAAAACTGTATTATGCTTGCCTTCTGATGCTAGAACAGCTGTATCATAAATCCAGCAGTTCTCAAACAAATTTGTACTCTTGGGGTAGCTGGAGGTTTGACAGATAAAATATTGAAGCTGGGATATTAAAAATAAGCTTTTTAGTAGTAGTCAAAGAAATTCTTTTGAGATCACATGAGCATGCTTGAGACTGGCTGCTTTACCGAAGTGACTTCCTTACATGCTCCCTACAAGCTTATATTTAAAAATCCTGAGTTGTTTTAATATGCAATTTTCTTTGGGCTTTTTGGGGGGCTTTTGTAAAATCCTAGAAGAATAAGAATTAGGAATTTAGAACATAACTAACATCTCAATAACCAAAATTTTGTGGTGTTAGGAAAATTATGTAACTGTGAGGAAAGAAAAAATAAGACTTGATTGAACCTCTCTTCCTTAGATTACATTTTGCAAGTCTTGTAGCATCTGAACTGTATAGCAACATCATGTTTCACAAATTCACAGCACGTTGTCTCAACATAGAAACTATCTCTTTGTGAGGATTATTAAGATGGACCTTATCCATCTTTCTGAGTATATTATCCTCCAAAAAGTTGCCTTTGAGCCAGGAAAGTTGTAGCTGCTAGTCCTTTACTTTGCTTTTCTCTGAAACAGAACAACCCCTCAAAGAACAGTAAGAGCAATAAAGCTAGCAACTTTTACAAGGACATTCATCTTTTCAAAGCACTTAGTATAAACTTTTCATATGCATACATGTGTGCAGAAATAAATCTCCTACATAAATTCCAGTGGCTAAAAGGCATGTAAATATGTGTGATCTAAATATTCCACTGTATTTCTTTCTATTGGGGAGGATGGAGTCTGACTCTTTTCAACATCAGAACTTGACATTCTACATTCAGCACCTTTTCATTTGTATGAATTCAACACAAACATATCAGGAAACCAGAAAGTTTTGGCTCTGCTTTTGCTTTAATTTCTCAGTTTAGTAATTCTAGATCCTGTCACTAAAATATTATCCTGTTGGTACTCTTTCTGTATTTTATAGAAATAATTTCTGAAAATTGTTTGTGACCTCTTCAAAAGCATCTGAGGCTGCAAAAGAAGTCTCGATGTTAAAAAAAAATTCTAAATTTTTCATGACCTGAACTGAATTGGTGGCAATATGGTCAGATTTCTAATCATTGCTTTTCTTTTTCAGGAAAGCATAGATTTGGGTGAGATCATGTTTTCCCTCTGTTATTTGCCTACTGCTGGGAGAATGACATTTACAGTCATCAAATGTAGGAATCTCAAAGCAATGGATATAACTGGTGCATCAGGTGAATCTACTTCTTTTTTAAATAATGAGGCAGAGTCTATTCAGGAAGGGGACAAATAGGAACTCCTTGGTTTTTGTGTGTTTAGCATGGTCGTGAAATGGAAGTAGCAGGAGAATGGTATAGACCCTGTTCAGATCTACTGACAATCTTTGGTCTGGCAGTCGGTATGTCTGTTCAGAATGCCTATACCTTTCCTTTGCACTGACAGCATACTGAAAGCAGTGTTTGCCAGGGTCACTAAAATCTTTGTAATTTTTTGTCTTATCAGTATGACATTCCTACAAGAAAATATTGCTCTTATGCCACACATTTGAATGCCATTGAGTTCAAATGCCCACAACTGATTATCTGTTACATAGATCCCTATGTCAAAGTGTCGCTGATGTGTGAGGGTCGAAGACTGAAAAAGCGGAAAACGACCACGAAGAAGAACACACTCAATCCCGTTTATAACGAGGCCATCATCTTTGATATCCCTCCAGAGAATGTGGACCAGGTCAGCCTTTCCATTGCAGTGATGGATTACGATCGGTAAGCACAGTTTGCTTTCTGAAAGCTAATTTTCAGAGAAAGGTTACCTGATCATTGCAAGCGACTGCTTTCTACTTCCCTGAACTTTCAAGTTGGTTCAGTGTCACAAAAGATAAAGCCTTCGGGTCTTTTCCTGAAGCAGTTTATAGCTTCCATGCCTTTTAGAGCTCAGGCCATTTTATCTGTGTCATAAATAACTGTGATGAGGAAGAAACATGGCTCAGTCTTCTTATGGGCCACTACCATTGGCAAACATTTCTGTCCCCATCTGGTGGCTGGACTATGTAAAAGATTTATAAATCAGGTATGTCTCAGTTTAGAAAAGACCCTCACACCTCTAATTTCTATTTAAAAGCCAGGTATTTGAAATCAAAGAAAATTCAGATAACTAAAAAATAATTAGATGCTAATTACCTCATTGAACTAAGTCATAATTAATACTTCTGTTGACTCAATAAAGCTTTGTAACCTTTGGGTTCAGCACTCAGTGATAACACATCCGAGCTTCAATTATCTATGTCCTCACCGAGAAGTGACAGGAAGATACTCCTGCTTAGAGCAGCTCAAGGACTGCAAGTTAAACTAGACAGTGACTGCCAGAATCATGCCTGAGCCAAGTCTGCTTCGTTCAAGTTCTATTAGTAATGAGCTCTTGAGACTGCAGGGCAAATAAACAATGAAAGTCCAGTTTAGTAACACGAACCTTCAGATTATTTTTCCTCTCCATCAGATTTCTGATTGTCCTCCAACTTCTGTCAGGAAGACTTCCTCGGTCAGATGTGAAAGGGGCATGGCAGTGCTGTTAGGAGAAGACCACAGCAACTTGCACACTTCCAGTCCTCTTCAGCTGCTCCTTTCAAACCATTTGCTAACAGGATGTTAGGAGACATTATTCTAAGTCTAAGGTGTATATATAGGCAAGGTACAGAAAATTACTTTCTGGAGTCCCTCAACAAGTTTGTGGCACTGCCAGGAGTATGAAGTATTAGCCTATTATGGCTATACCCCTCTCTCTCACATTTTTGGCTGAAGTTCCAATGACCACAAGAGTTAGAGCTGGGAAATATAGTGTGAAATGACATCTGAAGCATTTGCAGCAGGAAATGTACTCCCCGCCATCTTCCTTCACTTTTCTCTCCCACAAAATTTAAGCATGTTTTCCTTCTAGATCATTTGGTGTATTATGGTCCTTTTCTGTCCTTGTGCCATTTGGGTTGTAACCTTTTAATGGCAAGGGTTATGTCTTCATTGCTATTTTTATAGCTGCTAGAAGCACTCTGGTAGTGGCTGGAGGTTTTTGATGCTACCATTACAGAACTTAATATTACTATACTACCACTAAAACTAATATCTGTAATAAATAATGTGAAAACTTTGGGCATGTATTCTGTGCGGCACTAAACCAGTAAACTGAATTATACATCAGATGTTATTAAAACTATTTGTATTAAAAAAAATTCTGCCTCTCTGCAATTCTCAGAGTAGGGCACAATGAGGTCATTGGGGTATGTCGGACAGGAATTGATGCTGAAGGGCTTGGAAGAGATCATTGGAATGAAATGTTGGCTTACCCACGTAAACCAATAACTCACTGGCATCCACTAGTAGAGGTAAGAAGTAGTGAAATTCTCTCCTCAGTATATTGAATGTGTTTGTCTCTCACACTTATGTGCTTCTAAGAATCACAAAAATCAGTGCAGCGTCTATGGAGCAGCTATAAGATCCTTAGCACAACTTAAATCTAGTTGCATGGGTTTATTGATTACTTAAATGCACCATTTCAAAACTTTCCATGATGCACTGACAGCCTTGTACAATTAAACAATTAAGACATTTGAAAGATCATTTGCAAGTATTTCAAAAGCCATCATTTCCTATTAAAAATCTTTAGCATGAACAGTTATATTGCTAAAACATTAATCTGAAACTGGCCTGCTAATTAGGCTAAGTTGAGGCAACATACCAGCAGCTACCTCCAAAGTTATTCAGATGCTTATTGGAAGCTTATTCAAATGCATAGGTGTTTATATCTACAAGACCCTGGGCTTGGACTCCTTCTTCAACCTGCTGTGGCCACATCTTACTGGTTTTCTGTATACAAAATCCTAACAGCTTGGGGTTCAGAAAGATTCATATTGAAGCCTCAAGAAGCAGCAGGCCCTGCTTTGGGACACAGAGGACACACTGTTTAGCCCTCCCCAAACCAAATCTCTGTAGAAAATGAGTTGCTGTCTGAGGCATCATGGGCCATTTGTTTTCTCCACTGTGTAGCACATGGCTGCACAGCATCTCCAGTGACAGGTAGAAAAAGCCCAACAGCAAGGCTTCAGTAAAACACCTAAAGTGTGAGCGCAGGGAAACAGAGGCGCTGCAGCAGAGAAGCCTCTCTTCAGAGGTTCATGGCTTTTTCTGGATTATGTATCACCCCTGATTGGTGAAATAAACCCACTCCTGTGGAACAAGTCAGAAGCATTTTTAGGAGCTCACTTTAGGAATTTTCTTTCCATTATTAGTTCTGCCAGAGACTTTGATCCAGAAAGGGTCTAGATGTGATTCGTGTTCTTCTTTGAGGGAGTCTCTCATCCTCTGAAATGAGAGTGATGCATGGCCAGATATGACGACATTTATAAAACTAACACTTTTCTTGCAGTTACCTGGCCGAGCAACCAGTTTTGATAGCCAGGGATCTTGTTCATCACCAAAACCACCGCTTACGCCCTAGGGAACAAGAGTGGATTCATCGTCTTCAGTGTCCAAAGCTCCCTTGTAGCTCACATCTACATAAATAGAAGGTTTGGCTTCCGCAGATGAACTGTATTCATATTTTTTTATTAAAATACATTTTTCCTATTCTAAGTCTTATATTACAGTTTATAATAATTTCTTAATGTATGAATGAAGTTGACTTGAGCCAAGTATAACCCTTCCTCATACAAATTCATTCACCTGTTTTCTCACTGGCATATATCCAGTGTTACATCCAAGCAGTGTTTTGATATGACATATATCTTTGCATTGACAAAGAAATCAGAAAAAAATATCCTTTAAGCAATTCAAAACCACTGCAGCTTGTAATGCCTAATTCATTTGAGGGAGAGCGAAGAGTCATATATAGCTCTTGTAGTAAATTTCTGCTAAATTGCACTAAATCCTGTATGACTTCTCAAGATAACACTTAAAACTGAATGTTGCATGAAAAAACAACTGCTGTCACATTTTGATTGTTTGGAAAGTCAGTTCATTCCTTGAGCAGGGAGGAACGGCTGATCAAAAGCCCACTGAAGCCAATAAGAAGGACCCTACTGGCTTCACTGGGTTTTAGTTCAGCCTTTATGGAACAGGATTCACAACCGGATCCATGCAGTTATAATTTTCCAGCAACCAAGACGCCCACTGCACCTACAGGAACTTGTTAGCCTGTCCAGCAAAACAACCAGGCACATGCGCCCAGGCAGGTGGCTGTACTCAGTGGCTGTTTTGCTTCAGCTACCCACCGGCTGATGAAGAGCTAGCTTAGATGTCTCTGCATGGCACTGCACAGCATGCGTATGGGTATTGTTGTGGAAAGCAAATACGTCTGCTATGAGTTGTGTGGAAATTGACATCGCTCCACAGAGATGTAGGTGTCTCCTGATGAGGTGCATCCAGGCCCTTCGAAATAGCCCATTTGCTGCTGCTGTCATGCAGTCCTTATTCAGTCTTTATGCAGGTCAAACTGTAGGCGAGAGAATGCTCTGAAGTAAAGGAATTTATTTAATATATTTTAGCTGTTAAAAAAATTGACCAAAAACTGCAGTTACACAGCACATTTTTCTGATTCTTGATTTAGTGTGACAGTATTAGATTTCTTTGAAGTTATTTTGACTGAATGAATAGCTCACGTGGAGTAGTTTCTGGTCCCTGGCTGGATGCCTCTAGAATTATATGCCAAATATGAATCTGAGATATGTTTTTTGTCAATATACGGAGACAGAAATTGAAATATAACAATTTTATAAACTAGTAAGCTCATTTATTAGAATACACAGTGACAGCAAATGCAAAAACATATTGGCTGAAGTGAGCTGTTTTAAAAACTGGAAGAAAATCACATATTATTTTGTGGATTTAGCTCTTTTTAGCACTGCAGTTTACCTCAATCAGACAGTTGTTTTCTTTTTTTCTTTTCTCTGTTGTTTTTTTCTTTCCTTTCTGCGAAGAGCGTGGCAAAGACTGCATGATTGGGCCTGAGATTTTGAAAGATGAACTGCAAGTAGAAAAAAGTTGGGGTGGTGGCTCTTTTTGTATCTTTGTAATGTGTAAAGAAAACTGAGAAGATAGTATTTTCCAAAACAGAGTTTTTACAGAAGAAATGTGTCATACACGAGAAAAATGCTAACGGAAGATTGTTTTACGATAATGGAAGAATTTGTGAGAATTAATCTAGTTATGAAGGGAAAAGGCAGTTTAGACAGACTTCTGAAGAACCGTTTTGGCTTGGTTAGTTGGCCTGGTTGACATAGAATACATTTATGAAGATCCAGTCCCTCCATTCCGCTAACTAATCTCTAAGACAGTCAAATATGCCTTGAAATGTCTTAACTGCTCCAGGAAAGTTAGGAAGGCTAGTCTTAACATTACAGGTGTTTTTAAGGCAAAAAAGGAGGCAGGTTTTATACTTTGCCTTCTGTGCCTACAAACACAGCAAGCAAACAAACAAACACATAAATAAAGCTTTCAGATATTCTTTAAAATTTAAAAAAAAAAAAAAAAAGAAGAAAAAAAAAGGCTCCAGCCCAACTTTTTGAATGTCTATTCCAGGTTGCTATTCATGGCCTCTAGACAGAAATAGTTTTTCCCTGAGAGGGTTGGTAATGCTGAACGCTGATCCTCCCTGCTCAAGATTGGATTTTCATCACCATAAATACAGAGCAGCCTTGCAGAATTTCATTCCTCTGTTTGCTCTGGCTGAATGATTTTTTAAATAGGAGAACAAGCTCTCCTCTGTGGGTTTTTTTTCCCTCCCATCATTGTTATCACCATGAGATTTTGTGGCCTAGATCATTTTCGTCATGATTTTGCAAGGTTGATATAGAAACAGATATATATATATATGTGGAGATTGAAAAACTATTTTGTGTATACATTTATCTTAATATAAATTATATCAGCAGTGGCCTTTGTGGCCTAGAAAATACTTTTTGTAATGTGATACTGTAACAGTTAACTAAATATTCTTTGCACTTTTTTGCACCTAATATCCAAAAAGCTAACAATTTCATGATCAAATGTAGCATAAGTGTTCAGCAATGAGCAACACCTTTTTAACTATTTCATTGTTCTCTATGAGTATCCTGTATGTTTCATCATAAGTAGTAAGGTATTTCAATATTCATTTTCTTAAGTTTAAATTGTTGTCAAACACCAAAGGAATAATAGCTCAGTTTGTGCCCTTTTGTTGTGTTATTTTTGATATTGTTAATAACAATAGTGAATGACTTCTGTGTCTAAACTTGATTTATGGGTGCTCTGCATCTAGGAAAAAACAGGCTGCAAAATTATCAGGACATCTAACTTCAAAACCAATCCCCTAATTAATTCTTTTTAGTCCCTTACCAGTGATTAATAGAATTAATGCAAAAGTTTATAATTTTTTTTTTCCACTGCTTTCTTAGCTATCTCACAAGACAGAGTATATATTTAGTATAACCAACCCGTTTCTTTTAGAGCCTGGTTAACAAGTTACTCTCTGAGTGTACTCACAGAAGCCCTGAGTAAAAACTTAGCACAGTTTTAGTCAATGAATATTTTGCTTTATGTATGTCTTTAATAAGAAATTTAAAATATTTTCATTTGGAGAAGTTGTAAACTCCCTGCTCCCGTCCTGAATGTTTTTTTGTTGTTTATCCGCATTTCTACCATATCACAAACATCAGCCTAATTTGAGCAAAATCAAATCTGGCAAATGGTTGGTGTAAAATATATTGTAGTAATTTTACAACAGTTTGGAAAACTCACATTCCTAAAAGCCTGAGTTATTTTTATTGAAATGATTTACTGGAAACCGTAACAGTACTTAATAAGAATTGTATTTTGCACTGCAGAGCTTTTTTATACTTTCACAACAGTAAACCACAGAACTGTACAGAGAAAGTACATGATGGATTAAGTGGTTCCAGGGGAGCTGTTACATTTTTATATTTATTTTCAATAATGCATTGTAAAGTGAAAAAGCCCACATACAAATGTATCTAATGAGCCATTCTAGTCTTTTGGGTAAATATTTTTTTCAAGCAATTGTTTCCCTTCCCCACATTAAATAAGTTTTCAGGGACCATGAGATTTGCTCTAAGCAACCATAAAATTATTAGGTCTATGCAAAATATTAAGTTGGACCCTAAACCACAGGTAGATTTAGGATTCTAACGGCACTGCAGACAGTAGCACAGGTGAGCAGATGCTCAATAAGATATGTCACGTATTGGGCTCCATGATCTCAACTTTAGATCACAGTATTGTATACTTTTGCTGATATGGCCCTTCCCCTCACTCTCCCAGCGAGTAACGATCTCTTTCCCCACCATCTTTTGTCTATATTGGGCTTCTGTTCAAGCAGTAGAGACCTGACCCCTACTTTTGTCTGCACTGCTGAAAGATGTCTCCTGGCCTTAAAAAGTAGTAATAAGAAACCTGTGGGGTCTTGAGCAAAAGGTGTAGGATAGCTACACCTCTCATTTTCATTCTACAAAGAGCTGTCAAGGAAGTAACTTCCCTTCTCTGCCATCCCTTATGATCATCAGACATTCAGAAATCGGCAATACTGATATTAAAAACTGTCTGGTTTTTTGCTTCTAGCAAGCGCTAAAAGAGCAATATACATATCTAAGGGATATGTATATTGGTCAGGGACAGAGAAAATGGCCAGAATCAATAAGATAAAACAAAACTTAGTATATCAGGACAAAAGTTCCCCTGCAAAATTTCTTCTTCAATATATGGAATTGTTTTGACTTCTCATGTTTAAGTAACAAATCTATAAATTTTTCTTAAAAAATCACAACCACATTCAATGTTTTTGAAGAAAATTTTGAGCAATCATGAAATGTTTTCATTAGGTTGATTTTTTCCAAGGGAAAAAAGCAATTACTTCCTAATTTCTTTCTAGGGATGCATTTTTGGAGCAATATTAAGAAAACTTTAAGTTTCCAAAAAAGACTTATTTGATCCATCCATTTCTCCTATTTCTCAGTTTTTTAAATTGGCTTCCGTGTAATCCTTTTGAAAGTTTTTAACATGATGATGCGCAACAAATACGTGATAGTCTAGTTCCGCAACTATTTTGCTGTACCTTTTTAATCAATTAACTGCTTGTATCTTATAAACTTTTGTATGTACTAACTTTTTATTACACTCCATTAATTTAACAAGCTTTATACACCTGAAATCATTTGACTATCTTTTGAAAGTGTGTAAACATTTAAAAGAAGGGTAACTATTTTAGAACTCAGTAATAGAGTTCTCGTGCTGAAAGTGTCAAATTTTTCAGAGATCCATAAATGTGCCTGCAAAATTTGAAAACCACCTTATTAGAGCATGCAAAAACCTAGATTTGCACATACAAGCATTTGCACTTGCAAAATGTGTAACCATTATTATTTAGCACTTCTGTTACAACAGAACGCCCATGCCTAATCAGAAGTACGTTTCAGTTTGTGATAAATACTGGACAAATCTGTACTGAGTGAGAGTTCCTTGACCTGAAAAGTTCATATGACTTTATTTCTACAAAGGAATATTCTTGAAAATTCTGTAGGTGTTAAAATATGACTTATATGCTAATTAGACAGTGAGGTGACTTTTGGACAAAGCTCTTATAATATCTGTCAGACCATTCAAAATATGGATAAAATAGAGTATATATGACAGGAATATTAATGCATGTTTTGATGGAAATCTTTCTCTCTCATTCACACCACAGCTGAGACTTAGTTTAACCCTTTGCTCAAGATTCACTTTCACTTAGCTTCTGAGGCTTGCCAGTCTAAACTGAGCTCTCTGGTGTCAGGAAATAGCTAAATCATGGCGCAGAGCAGACCGCAGAGCTAAGAAAGACAAAGGAAAACGTGGCAGTAGACGCACAGCTATTCAATGCAACTGCAAACACTCTGAAATGAAAAGCCTCCTTTCAAAACTGATAATCATTGCAATATTAATATCACTTGTCCTTTCTTTCTATACCGTAAAGCAGGAAGAAAGAGGGGTGTTCCTGAAGAAGAGTCAGCATTAAGCATAGGAGTTAACTGAGGTGCTGATCACAGCCATTTGACATTTCCAAGGCAAATAATATCTTAACATCAAAAAGTGTCTTTTGTTTACTCATCCAAAATGTATAAATATCTCCTACACAATTCCCCTTTTCCTTAGCCCCAGCTAGAAACTGGCAGTTTTTTGACAGCGTACAGGAAACCAAGAGCTGGAACTCTAAGAGAAAGTGAAGCTGCAGGTGGGATTTAAATATCACAGGGAATTTGTCCAGGAAAATGGAACTAACACCTTCAATCTTGTGCTGAGTGCTAGGGGATGCTTGATGATAGCAAGTGCTCAGGGCTGTGATTTTATGTTTTATCTGATAGTACCTCTACAATGTTGCTGTTGCTGGGAAACCTCTTCTTTACTGGCTCAGAGAGGAGAATGCCTTTGGTATTGCTATGTAAAATTTTTCCACCCAAGTATAGACTGTGACTCTTATGTTACATGGGACTCAGTCCTCTGGAAGGGCACAAAGCATATTACATTTGCAGAACAGGAAAAATCAATTAAAGCTTTGCACTATACCATCATGAGGACTATTCATTTTGTTGATACTAAGGACAAGTGTTGGTGCCTTACTGATCCAAGGGAGGGCATTTCGTACAGTACTCTGTATTGCTAAGTCCATGTTGGTGAACCATGTTAGCACTATTGAAGACCCTCAGTATCAACACTGTCAAAATATAGCTAATAAGTATAAATACAGGTTATACAGGTTATACAGGTTATCAGAGTACCAAAGGTCTCTCCGGTGGGAAAGACGTAATGACTCCCTGATACATAATTCAAGACAGTGTGCTCTGAAAGTTAGATCTGCAGGAAGTCACATAGCTGCTGTGATGAAAGTGGAGCTTCTCTGTAATAATTTATGAATACAATATGTTGACTTGGCTATTGGTCTTAAATTAGGCGAGTTCAATAAGTAGGCTTTAGGGAAAAAAAGAACAACAGGGAGAAAATGTTTGACAAGGGAGTGCCTCTTAGAAGAAAGTGAGATTTACAAAATGTTAATGTCCGTACTGGTGGCCTGGGAGATTCTACCAATGCTACAAGCAGTCTGAAAAATGCATCTCATCTAAAATGGTGAAAACTCAAGCAGGCATAGGAAAAAAAGCATAGGAAAGATCAAGAGGCCTGTTTCAGGACAGACGAGTTTTATGTCTGAGCAGGCTGGGATGCAAGCTGTTGCTATAGTTTACAGAGAAATTAGGTTGGATTAATCTCCCATTAATGGATGGGAAAGCTTGAGGCAGGACAGATATGCATATACACTGTTATTTTCAAATCCATTCATTTGAAATATTTAAGCTTGCATATTTAAATAGCATTCTGTTTTTAATGAAGCGGAGTATTCACAGACTCCCTGAAAGAAAAGTTGCAAATCCATCCAGACTGTCTGGGTTAGCAGAGTTACTACAGACACGGACAGTGTCCCAGAGCCCAGCATGATTATAGGAGAATTGTGAAATTCTGCCTCTCCCCTGGAGAGGTGAAGTCAGGAAGCCTGACATGAAGGGAGAGCTGAAGACAGACCAAGGAAAGGATGGATGTACAGCTATTTCATGACAACTTCAGAGCTCACAGAGAGCTTTGCCACTCATTTATTACACAGGGTATAGCAAAAGAGTGCCAGCAACATGTTTTCATGACAGCAACCTACCCTGTGTACACAGTTTTACTCACCCTCAAAATAGAAGCATAGAAATGTTTTGGAGAGATTGCTTTTTTAAATAGTTTGGGATCTTCTCATACCTTAGAGATTCAAACCCCTGAAGTAAAGCAAATCTACCCATGCATCTACCCATGAGGGAAAAAAAAAGGGAGGGAAATCAAAACCTTCAGTAAAAATCAATACAGCTCTAAAACATGCCTAAAGTTGCTTTCCTGTGTAGAATAATGGTATAGATTTAAGACCTGATATCTTGAGACCTCTTAGAGTTAAAAGGAAAGACTGTCTCCTATTATAAAACAATATTTTTCTGCAGGTACAGAATTCCTACTTGCCTAGTGCCTGTGTGATTCCTAATATTGGAGATGTTCTAACAAATGCTGGTCAACATAACAGACAGGCATTTTAGGCACTTAAGATTAACGTCACCAGAAAGGAACCTGGTTTTTGGGACAGTTTGTAGGTTAATTTCAGGGGAGGAGACGTTGTGGGCTGTTAGCTGTTTTTGTGAGGAAGATATATTTCTATAAATACAGTCTGCAAGAGGAGAGAGATAAAGGGTGGAGCTGTTTTTTTCAATATACTATGAGTTGAAGCTGATAATTGCATCAGAAGTGAAGGGGACTGAACAAGAAGATATTTTAAATCTTTTGTGGCATGTGAGTTACAGACGTGAGAGAAGAGGGAGAAAGCCTATTGAGCATGTAAAGAGCTCTCTAGAAAAAAACTGTCAAAAAGAAAAGTGGCAAATATAAAAAGGGGGTGAATTGAGAGCTCTTTCAATAGTCAAAAACGTATGTGTAGCAAACACTTCCAAAAGAAAGAGGTTTTTGATGCAATTCCCCTACCCCATATCTTGTACAGCCATTTGCAAGCTTACAAGGGTAGTGGAAGCCATGTTGCAGAACTTGAGTTTGTTCTTAAAATAAAACCAGCCCTCCACCTCACAGATCTTGACTCCAGAGGATTCACAGCGCAAAGAGCACTGGTAGTTGCTCATGGCATGTCCTTCCCCTCCGGTCTTTCTTTTGCAGCATAATTGAGGCAAAAAAAGGCACATTGCCAGCATGTGGTCAGACACATTCCTCTCTAGATGCTATAATGGCCTCCTATTTATTTGCACCTAGCATAGATTGGAAAGTCTGCAACAGGTGAAAAATCATTTTTTATAATGTCACCTCTTCACATTTTCAAAGCTTCTGACAATCAGTAGTTAAATTACCAATAGGAAACACCTCTGAGAACGCTGCTGTGATACACAAGGTACTGGTTTTGTTTTCAAGTCAAGCCTAAACTAATGTCACACAATGGTGGAAAAGTCATTGGGCTGTTGCAGGTGCTAATTCTCCAATGACTCATCAAACTGAAGTCATAATTATGGTGTATTTTGCACTTAATATCCCAGAGGTCTTTGTGTACGAATAGGGTCCTGGAACTGATGTTCCAGGCAAATCCCATCTCCTCCTGTTCTTCCTATTCATGCAGGTTCAGCTGAATAATGAATTCTTATTCCTTTGTCCTAAATTGTCACATAGTACTGGATGTACTGTGATTGTTTCACCCTGGGAGTGGCTGCTTCTTACTCAAAATCAGAGTGATCAGTAGAGGACCATCACTTCTCCCACCACAGTTTTCTGAGGCTTAATTGCATAATAATAGTTATGAGGGAAATGACTGCATAACTGAACAAGACATAGAATTACCAGTTGTAATTATTTTTGGCAAATGGGTACATGTGGATGGGTGTGTCTTCTTTATGTAAATGGAGCTTTGGCTACCACAGAAAATGAAAAAGGAGATTTTGGTAGACTCTCCAAAGAGCACTTTACACTCTTACATTTATCCCTTTCAAGCTTTATGTAGTATAAGTGTTTAAGGATCTTAATTATCCTTAAAGCACAAGAACACGATTCATTTATTTAAACCTACAACCTTTTCAGTTCTTAGTTCACCAAGGTAACTTTGGGCCAGAGAATCAAAATCACTAACGAAAAAGTATAGCTTTATCTTAGCCAGCAACTGAATCTGCACAGCTAGACCTTTTCTGTATTATTCTGAAAGGGAGCCTGGCACTATCGCACTTTAGCTACTTGCCAGTAGCAGACAAACAATTGTAGGTCATAGCCAGGTTTCAGAGGAGCTCTGAGGATTAACCTCTAAAATCTTGGGTCTAATTCTGCATGCCCTCCAGAAACAGGGCAGCCTATGAAGTCAGAGTAGTCCTACCTGAAGAGGGCTTGATAATGAACAATCCATGCTGAGAAAAGAGATTTCATTCAAATTAGTCCAAGGCATCTTTTAGAACTTTTTGCCTTGTTTTCTGTACTGTTGTTAAAAATGAACTTTTTCATAAGACAAAACTTTATAATTTAATCTCTAGCAGGGCAAAAAGTGGTACTAAAGTACCAATCTACTCATGCACTGACAATAATATTGACGCAAAAAAAAAAAAAAATTAAAAAGCCTTTTAGCAAAAATACCTGTGGCAGCAAAATATAAAGATGCTAACAAAAAGACATTTTGGTTTTTTTGTGGTTTTTTTTTAATTTTTTTTTTTAAATAGAATTAGAATACTTCACCTCTCTTTTTTGGCTATCTCAAGAAAAACACAAAATGGTAAATGTATCTACTGTAGCTTTAATATTTATTGAAACAATATAGCACAAAAAAAGTGATTAAATTCAGCCTTTTAAGGTGTAGTTTTAACGATACACATTTATATATTTTGCATTACTACAAAAGCTTACCGAAATCTATTCATTACCTTATTTCCAATTTACAAGAATTATGACATGCTTTCAAAAGAAGCTTTCTTTTAGATCTGTCATTTGCTACTTTATATGGCAATTGTTCTTGTGTTAATTAAAATGAATTTTTTTTTAATATCATGGCAATAGACCATTAATATATCCAGCAAAATTACTCTGTAGGTTTTTTTAATATGTCATTTCATTTCAAAGCACAGCATTATGCACTTGACCAGCCCACCACTGAAATCGAGCAGAAGCACTGCTCTTGATTTCAATTGGCTTTGCATCAGGTTGCATGTGATGATGTATCATAGCATCTTATGAAATTATCCCAGTAAGGAGTCTCAAGGCAAGCAGAATGAATTCTCTTATATCCATCACGGATGTTTGTGGCTTGCTGACAATTTGGACTATATTAAAAGTCTTCAGTGCATCTCTAGGGTATGAACTATTATTGCTAATGCTGATTTTACTAATACTGGTAAGAAACATGACCCTCAGCTGCCTGATTTGGTAAATAAAAATGTCTGGTCTCTGTAGTCAGGTGTGGAGGTCAGATGTATTTTTACTGGATTTTTCCTTTTTAATAGTGGCCTACAATTTTCCACATGATGCCATCTTGCTAATAAAGCTCAGAGGGTATCTGTATAGACTAAATCTTTAATATGTAACATTTAGATAGTCCTATTGCACATCAGATATAAAGCACTTCTTTTCACTCTATATTTCTAAGGAAAAGTATTGAACAAAACTTACTTTTGTTAAATAAATAGAAAACTATTTCTCAAGAAAAAGAAAATTATAGATATATATTTCATATTATTTCTTGGTTTTTTTCTTCCAAGTGTGAGTCCAAATTCTTTCTATTCTTCTCTATTTACGTGAGTAGTCTCAGTTGGACTTAAATGCACATGTCTAAGGATGGGATATGGCTAGTTCTCTACCCTACAAGTAGGGACTGTTGGCGTCCTGATTTGGAGACGCACTTCTGACTTGTGCTTTCTCCCCTTTCTGGTGGAGATCATGAGGGCCTTTGCTCAGCAAACCATGTGAAATATTTTTTAAATACGACCTGCTGATCGAGTCCCTGTGAAGTCACAATGGCTTGGGCACACACTCTGAGCAGAGCAGCCGCTCAGGTGCTTTGCTGGCTAGGAATGGAGTGATGTCGGCAGTCTCACGGCTAGTCTATGTTAAAAGCACATCTCAGCACCCTGCATGCCAACATAGCCGTACTAGCCAGAACAAGAGTGGGCAAAGCCAAATTGCATTTCTTCATCGTCCTGCTCTGCCCAGTCCTCACCACCTTAGGCAGCAGGACCTCAGCACTGGTTCCTCTGTGCGCCAGCCAGATGCTCCTCTAGCAAGGGGAGTCACAAAAAGCTTCCTCTTTCTTCTCATGAGCTTGTAGTCCGCACTGTGTTCAAGCCGACTGGCTTCAGTGCGCTCCGCATGAGAACTGAAGCAAGGGGAATAGAATTCAGAAATTAGCCACATCTTTTCTTCAGCACAGAACATTATGTTTTTCTAGTATATGCTTGTTTGTGGGGAAGGCATTCTCCAGAGTGTGTGCTTCAAAAGGTAGGAAGTTAAATTGGAGTTCCTGGCCATAGGAAACCTTGACAGATAAAAAACCCCACTCAATATTTAAACACTTAGTATTTTGAAATGTTGAAAGAAAGCACCCAATACAATGCCTGTCAGAATAAGCATCTTTACAGTGACAATGTGGGATTCTGGATTAGGCCCTAACTGGCCCAAACTCTAACAGAACTCCCTACCTTTAAAATAATCTTTATGGTTAGATCAGAAACATTGCCAAGTCTGTGTAGCTTACAAAGAACTGCAGAGTTCTTCTAAGATTTGTCTCTTCTTGCTATGTGGTGTTGGCTGACCAAGATCTAATATTAAATACCTGACTGTTTTAGTACCCTTTATTCAGTGTTCATGATGTGACTTTTTAAAAGAAGTCTGTGATTTGATACCTAGCCATTGTTCAAGTCAATATCCTTGGCTTCTGCGTTATAGAGACAAGAAAACAAAACTTTTTGAACTTGTGTTACTGGCTTTTTGTATGCGCTAAATGGCCATTTGTGAAACTTGACAGCATCAAATTGTACTACTGATAGTAAATGGGTTTTTTTGCACTAGCCTTTGAGAGCTGTACCACATTTCAGTATTTTTACAATGTATTCTCTAGAAAGTGTGAATCTATTTGTCAGTTCTGAAAAAAATATGTAACAATGAAACCTCAAAATATGTTATGAAGTGTACAGTTTGTGATAATTTTATATTAAAAAAGACAAGAAAAAGAAAATAACACATTTGAAATAATTTTGTTCTAATTGTTTCATATGTATTTTGAACAAGAAATAAAGTGATTAAAATTATTCATTTTTTGTCTGTCTTACAAAAGCAAACTGTTCAAAAGTAAATAGAGGTCAGTGGGTTATAATTGCTTTTTGCATTCTGTTTTACCAGAAAACAATACTGGACAATATTGGGAAAAAATTGCTATTGATCAGCTCCACATTCAGAGCTATAACTAAGTAGATGCCAGAATTCCTTGTGCACCTACAGCATATTCCCATTGACTTGATGCTTTAAGGTCAACTGTAAAATGGAAAAATCAGTTCACTTTCATTTCCATGGGTGGGAAGAACAGCCTTCTTAAGCTTTTGGCCCCAGGTTGAGCACCTCTGCCTATATCCAAGTATCATTACAAAATGTTTTCTTCTCATGAATCTGTTACTTTAAAATTCTACTCCGTGAAGAGGTCTAGGACATTTTTGCCACCAGCTTTGCAGGGTTAAAGACATAATATCTTTGAATGAAAACAATTAAAGGCAGCTCCATTATTAACTAATACTTTGTGTAATGCTTTTCACATTATCTTCCATTTCCTGCTATGATATTGTTTACTGTAATCTTCAAAGTCATTAGACCATATTTTAAATAATGGGTTAATTATTCAATTTAAGATTATTAAAGTATTTAAGATTATTGAAGTATTTCACTTGAGACATAAGCCTAATTTCCAAATTCCTTGTGCCTAATTGCCTAATCATTTAGATCAAACAGACAAGAATTTTACCACCATGCAAAAGAAAAAAAGCCAGATTTGGACAGGGCTTAATTTATGTTTAAGTTGAACTGGTGCTAATGACAACACATTATGAAGCAGTGATGATCCAGGGTAGATAGGCTCAAGCATTTCAGATATACTTTGTTGACACTTAACAGGACAGTACTGTTTAAAGAGGAAACCTTTGCGTTCAGTTTCAGCTGGATGTGTTCTTTTTTCATTCTACCAGCTGCTTAGTTCCATCTGATAAAAACTGGAAAAAACCACCACTGTGGTATATCTGCAGCACTGGAGAATATTGTCTAGAGAAAAATAGTCTCCACATTCAAGATACAAACAATTGCCCCTTGGCAGGCTTTTGTAATTCTCCTGAAGTGAAATTAGATATATAGTTTTGAGGTTCCAATCCTGTTTCTGATCTCTCCTGGCTGAACATTAATCTATCCTAAGTCAAATTTCTGCTGAGATATTAAATGCAATTCTGTTCTCCACCTCAATTCAGGGACTTGGTTTACATCTGTGATTGAAAGATTCAGTTTTCTTTGAAAAACTGCTTGTCTTTATCTAGCAAGGGTAATGTCATTCCCATTTTCCATTGCCTTTAATCTTAGTATTTCCTCTTTAATATATAAAATACTGATTTTTCATTAGAGGAATGGGTTCTGACAGTTATGAGTAGTGTAGTTGATTTTGGAAAATTAGCTGTAATTCACCTAGATGCAATACCACCTTCTCTAAGATTTCCTTGCAGTCTGTGCAATATAATTTCCTCTTGAAGTCCTAATTCTTCTACTCAAATCATGCCTGAATGTTTCTGCATTCCTTACAATAATCAAATTTACTAGCCCACAGAGGAGCTGGAGAAAGTGCAGCTTAAAACGGTGCAAGAACCAGAAGGGAAATCAGGAGCAGATTTGTCAGGAAAAGAGGAGAAGAAAGGAGGGCAAAAGAAAGCTCTGGGAGATTTAGCCTTTCTATTAGTTCTGCTCCAATCACAAAGCAAGAAATGGGCATTCTCCAAGGCAGTGTGGTGGCTTCTCCTCAGGTCCCAACACAGGCTGCATGGGGAGGGGTGTCAGGGTGGACGTACAGGCATCTCCCCTGCTCTGCAGTGCCACGTCCCCAGCCTGGCCCCAACGTGGGGCTCAGGTCACGCTGCGCGGTGGGAGGCTTTGCCTCTCCCCATCTGCACCTGCTCTTGCAAGTGAAAGGGCTCATGATGCACCATGATGTGTTGTTTCCAGACTTACATGTGTTTTCACACAACCTTATGGTTTGGGGAAACCTTTGGTGGCTGTCGCCTCCCTTTCCAGCTTGCCTCAAAAATACACTAAACCAGTTACATCCTATTGACTTTAGGAGAGGAGAATGGCTCTTTTACAGCGTCACACTGTTCTAGCCCTTTAGCCCAGTGAAAAATAAATATGATATAATTTCACAAATTATTAAATATTCTTACACGGAGAGAAGAGCACTGTCTCAGCCAATGCACACTATTACCACAACATTAAACATGATGCAGAGAAAATCGGAGATCAGAACTGAATCCAGATCACCTGTCTTCTAGGCCGCAAAACTACCATTCCTGTAGCTGGATTTGTACATGGCATGGAATACATGAGAGTCTCCCAAAGGAAAAGTTGTTATGCATATTGAGGCAGAAAATTAATTTTTTTAAAAAATATATATATAGTGCCTTCTTATCCTGCTAAAACACATTGGTTCAGATAAGGAAACAGAAATATTATTTTCTCACAATATTGCCTACTATGTCATTCTGAAAGTTGAATAAAAGCCCTCTTGCTGCTACTGTTGTAGATAACAGTCTGTTGTTTAATTCAAATGACAGACACATGTATTTTTAGAACAAAAGGTACTGCATGAACTCCATTCTCTGTGCTGCTTGTATGCAGCTCAGTTGATCACAATGCTGGTTATAGTCATACAAAACAGATTATTTTAAAAGCTTTAAGTCTATGGGAGTATAAAGACAGAAATCTTTGTCACTTGTCACATTCTGAAGGTGGTATTTTGGGAGCAGTGCAAGTGCTGTGATTTGCACATGCACTGATTTTCCTTAACATGCCCACCATGCTTAAATTGCTCAATTACTCTCCCCTTTGGAATTTTAAAATGCAGCAATCACAGGCTTAGCTCTTCTACTGAAGTGGTGAGCATACTCACTCCCACTCAGGTGCTTTTTTGCCTTGTCCAGCATATACCTTTTATGACCTCAGGCTTCACACTACACATCTTCAAAAACCAGCAGTTCTCTTTGTGTCTGTGTCATACATCCCATGGAGTAGTGCATTTCCAGTTAAGATGACCAGCCAGAGTTTCCCATTTTAATTTATTTCATAGCTTTTCAAAATATATTCTCTTTGTTCTAATGCTGCTTCTCAAGGAAAATGGTGAAGAAAATTGCTTTGCTCGAAAGACTGAGTGAGACTGACCAGTTTGTTGCCTGCCTCTAACCGAATTGCAAACATAGAGCCTTTGAGGATCAAAATTTTCTTTGGAGTGACTGAAGAAGACTTTCTGTAAGGTTGGCTGTGATGAAGTGCTCACTGATATTCAAGAATCAAGTCAAGATCTGAGACTTTACATATTAAATGCCATATGTGATGTTAGATAAAAACAAACTATTTGTAAGTCTTTGCAATAGTAGGATTAGGCAGACATGTTTTATGCAAAGCTGACTGTGTTTTACTTACTGAATAGTAATTTTGTCAATAGCACAAAACAATCCTAAAATATTGAAATATGATAATGCTTTTGTACTTAAATATAGATGAAACTAGCAAAACAGAAGTATGGCTCACATACTCAGATTTTATTTAACTTAGAATTTACATTTGGGAATTCTTGACATTGAGGTCTTCATTTCTGAGTTCTGTGTCCATTAAGCCCACAAAGAAACCTGCCTAATAAGCTTCTCTTCTCTTTAGCTTTGTTCTTGAGGATATGTTTGTTAAAGCCAGCTTGTTAAAACCAAGTCATAACTCTCGGTTTCGGACATGCCTGAATTAAAAATCTTGAAATTCTTTGTTAAGGAAATATCCTGCTAAAATCCCTCTGATACCAAGTCAGTCTGAAACGAGCTAGCTAACCATCTTAGACAGATAGTCATCCACTGCCTTTTACATCATTAACATCATTAACAAATTACAGCCAGAAAAGTACCTGTGCTCAGGTCCTTAAGGCCAGAGCCCTGACCAGCACAGCAGCCGACCTCCCAAACCTGGAAGGTATCCAGAGAGACAGAATCAAACAATTCCTCACTGATTTTCCTTTGTGGATTGTGCTTCTGACTTAAATGTGCTGGGGTTTATACAGATAATGTCAGGTCTTCTAACTGGTGAGGTGGGCATGGGAAACACCTGGTTGGGGAGTATCACCTCCACGCAGCTCACTAGCAGCAGGGAATTGGCAGCTTAGGTAGTTTTGCCCATGCGTAGAATCAGGAGAGGCGTTTCACAGGAGGAAGCTGTAGCGCAACTTTGGTCTGGAGTTGTGGCTGCTGGCTAAAAAGTGGATGTAGATGCTCTAGGAAATATTTGTCTGTTCTTTAGTCCTAAAACTTTATTCCTAAACTGTTGATCAGTTCTTTACTCCTAAAACCTGATAAAATCAATACACTAAGGTTAAAGGTTAGGAAGTGAACCTATTACACAAGCATACAACAGTGGTAAGCATCAGAAAAAATATTCCCTCCTCTTTTTCTCAAGCTCCATGAAATTACTTATGTATTCAAAATGACCACCCACTGCAATAACACCGGGGATCGTTCTTGTTGTCTCACAAACATTTTTGTTGGCAGCAGAAACTGGTTCACGTGCTCTAACTGTGGCACAAATCCTCTTTAATGAGATCAGCATAGCCATAAATTCAACCACCATTCAGGATGTTTCAGAGAAGCAGCCTTTGGGGTGAGGCAGAAGGAAGAAATCCAGGGTAGATAAGAAAAAGAAAACAAAATGTATTGTCAACCTACACAATATTTGGTTGCTCTCAGCTGACTCTCATTAGTTCTCTTGGCCTGATTTTAAAGTGACTTTACATAAATATCTTTAGCAGAAAAACAAATGTCAGTCAGGCAGATATAACCATTTATCTGAATAGCAGAAGAGCCTGGTTTATAATTCTCTCAAATGAGAGAAGCAAAGCTGTCTGACACTACCCATCCATGGTGCCACATGGGGTCTTAGCTAGCTGATTGTGATAACCTGCCTACAGTATGGAAATAGAAGCTAATTTTGGTATCTATTTTATTGCATAAAGAACTCACAGGCTCATATAAACTCTGATTGTCTTCCAAGTGCAGTGAATTATGTGTAATTTTGACTGACATTGTTGTCTGGTAATATTTATCTGTGTGCTTGCCTGCTAGTAATAATTGGATTTAAATATTTACATTGAGTTCTAATTGAATTTGGATATTTAAGTTATATTATGCAGACTAATACAAGCTGCATACTCAAGTAAAATGATATCAAGCATACCTTTCACAAATCGAATTGAAAACCTGTAAGTAATTTCTTCAAAGTGTATGCTGTATGAATGACTGTGTAAGCATATTATGAAATTAAATTCTTTTAAAGTGTTTATTTTTTTCTTCCAACTCAGGAAAAGTACATGTGGCTAGGAAGCTCACATATAGATTCTTTCCCGTTTACCGATGAACATAAACTTCTATTTTGTTTCAGCTAGAGACCCTACCACAGCAAGCTGTGGGATTGTACCAAAAGGAACTATGCGTTGTTCCCTTTCAGGCATGTCACTTATTCACCCAAAAGCCTTCTGCACCAATCAGCTCCTTTCCTTCACCCTTCATGGTTGATATTTAGGTGACTGGACTGAGCCTCACTTCTCTCCTCAGGGGCAGAACTTACAAAATCAAGGATCAGCCTGGGGAAGTAAGCATAATCTGTGACATTTCACTGTCTTCATGGCTTCTCTTTTTGCTTCAGGAGGAAAGCACATGTGACGGCTCTCCTCATAACAAGTTATTCTCTCCTAAATCCAGGTCATTTCCATTTGAAATGATACTTTGAAAAAAGCCAAAGCTTAGCCCTTTTCCTATTTTCTCTACCCCCCTACTTGCATGAAGAGGAAGAACATGACATGAAACTCCCGCTTTCCTCCAAATGACTGCAGCCCTGATGTGCAGAAGTTGTAGAAGGCAGTATGAGATGCTGGTCTATCTTCCACCACTGTGTAAGAAAGACCATGTCCTGTCCTCAAAGCAACTGGCTACACCCAACTCCTCTGTTCCTTGCAAAAGTGGAGTCCCACCAGCATAGCCTGGAAACATGTTGTTTCCCACCAACAAAATTGTCAGCTGCAAGGGTGACTATCTGCCTTGCCCATCAGTATATGCTCCTGTTAAACACTTCCAACCTAACTGGAATGACGAGGAGTTGGCAAACAAGGGGAAGGGAAGAAGATGGAACATACTCAATGCTAGTGAAAGTCATGCAGTTTTGATCCTGTAAGTGTACCACAGCTGGCAGTGCTCGGTTGTGTTCGTACAACTTCATGTATTCAATATTACAGACTGACAAATATTTCTAAAGAATTGGATTGTCCGAAGAAGTTGAATTAGAAAATGGACCTATCTTTAAAACCAACTGTGCAAGGTGAGATGCTAAAGGGTAAGAATATATTGTTTCATATCTTCAAAAGCTTTCAGCATTACAGCTGATTGTCTGGTGAGTGATGACTCTTGCCGAGTGCTGGCTTCAGTCCTAGGCTCAGGAGAAATCCACTAAAAATATTTTTCTATGTTGAATTCAGGCTGCCTGCTGCTGTCAGTATTGGATTAGTCACCATAATATGTTATTCTTCTTTTGGTCCACTGGCACAGGGTTTGGTGATGGCAATATTAATCAAAATGCCCTAGGGCAAGAACAGAGGAACACAGACACATTTCCTTCAGCTGTTTACCTAGGAAACAGAAAAAGTCAATGAGTTTTATCATCCATCTTCAGTCGCAATGCTTGGTGACAGCAGTCAGGCAAATTACTTTGAGTGTTTAGTGTCACTTTATATTATTTAGATTTAATAGCCCAATGAAGCTGCTTCTCCTTCTTATTTTGGAACATACATTCAAACTGCAAACATTTTGATTCAAATATAACTATGCTTTCCAGAGAAACAAATGAGATATACAAAATGATATAACATCTCTTTACATACAAAGGTGAATTTTCCCCTGGAAGAGGAGTGTTCTTGTTCCCTGCATCCAAAGGAGAGTTTCTGAGTATGCAGGTGGATTCATTACAGTTCACAGTCCTGACTGTTTCCAAAACAATCCCATTGCCCTCTGTAATGACTAAAGCCAAGATAATGTTGTTCAGTTCTTGTTTCTGAGGAGTGCTCATACACTGGCATACAGCGCTGGCTGCTGTATACAATCTGTAAAGGGTTTTGAGGCAGTGATAGATTTAATTATTGTCTGTATCAAGATTACTACAGCCTTTGTTTTAGCCATGGTATAGGGCTTTTGTCTGTACAAGGTACAAATGAAAACACAGACCTGGTCCTTTTGAACTGGCAGTTGCCAGATATCTTAGGTTTCTTAGGAATCCTACAGTATTTGTTCCAAGTTTTTTTTGGTTTTGTTTTCTGAAACCCCAGCCTTTGGCCCCACAAAAAGGTGCTAGGTTTTAAGCTTTTATTAAAGCAAGTGTTATCATCATTAGTGTGCCGTAAATTTGAAAGTGCAACGGAAGTGTACCTGGAAGACTACAAATTCAGATATATGTAGATGTTGACATTCACCACCCACAAGTACATACCACATACCTTTTGAAATAGTCCTGTGAATTTGTGACTCTGGATTGGGAACATTACATTTACACTCCTGAGAAGTCTGTAGTTTCTTTCACTTTTGAAGTAATATGGCAACTAAAACCAAGGATTTTTTGGGTGGATGAGTGTAAGATGTGCAAGATGTTTAAGAATGTGCAAGAGTTTGCAGGATAGCTCCTTCTTTATGAAAGGCAGAATTGAGCTTCCTGAGCTGTAGAGAGTGTGAGCAGAGCCAAGTTTCATTCCCTGTCCTACCCAGCTGTATGGACAAATAGTTTCTGTTCTGCTCATCCCTGAGAATCTGAAACTATTTCTCATAGTGGTAGCCTCCAAAGCCCCTCAGTCCTCCTCTGCCTCCCTCAGCTGCATCAATTTCATAGTCTTCAACCTGCTGAGCGCTCATCTCAAGAATACAAAAGTAGCATCTTCCCCTTCTGTCACAGAAGAGGGAAAATTTTCCCTTTTCCTCTGCTCCATCTTCCGTTGTATCCAAACCTCGGAACACTACAAGGACAAGTCTGGCTGTCCTGTACATTTCCTCATGCACTAGAGTCATGTGTAGATGAAGGTTAACTTATGTCATGCTGTAATTAGGACAAAGAAATCATTGCTTCATTTTCTGAGAATATTTGTGCAAAACAAAACCATCACCATAACTAGTGACTGGGTTTTCCTCTCTTTGTCCCCACACTTTGATAACGTTGAGCAGTATCTGTTGATTTATAAATGTGCGATACTTATATCCCATATTCTTTTGACCTCTTGCTGTTTAAAAGATTGTTTACTTTGTCAGATCTGAACAAATGCCACAGCTGAACAAACTCTTTCAAACTCCTTTTTTCTGTCTCATTCACCATTACAACAAACTGCTTATTACTAATAAATAACCATTTTTTCTTGATTTCATGCATATATGCTTAGAACAATGTGTATGTTTCCATTAAAAGGATTCTGAAGCTTCCTATACAGTAAATCTTAGAAGACTGGACATGGAAATTGTAGACCTGTTACAGACATGGCCTTTCTTCTGCCTTTCTACTAGTCTCTTCCCCAGTGACTCCAGGCACTGAGTGTTACAGTGTTACAGGTAGGGCATATCTCATTCTTAGTTGACTCATTCTTACAACTGGCACCCCACAACTGGCTGCCACCACCAATGATGCTCATGATCTGCTTGTCTCAAAGGGTCTCGACACCTTTGCAGCATTCACAGTGAATAACTGATTACACTTAAGTTACTCCTCTATTCTTATGACTAAGCTACTCCCTGATTCTAAGGGACTAACTGAACCTCGTCTACTTATGCTGACACTGTTGTCAACTAGGCTTAACTTATGCTAACTACTATACTCACGTGCATACTTCAGTCATTCAGCACATTTTGAATACTTTTTCTTATTGCTTTTCTTACACTTTTTTACTTTTCACTAAATTTTTCACTGTAAAAGTATCCTGCAAAAAGGATGAATTCAAGTTTAGCTTAAAAATAAGCTCCTGTGGACAACACATAGTATGGAACTAGTTGCTAGCTACTATACCTGGTGATGCCTCCACCAACTCAAACAGCAGTGACCAATTTCACCTGCTAAGTTGCACCAAAACAACTATATGTTGAAGTAGTGTAGATTACAAATTAAAAGATGATCATTTTAGNGGCCTGCTTCTCTCTTGTATTGCAGTTTGTACAGACATTTATATATGTACAAAATGCTCACCCATCTCTGACTAAAGTAGAAAGGATTTTGTGTCATCCCAGAGAGGATGTCCCAGAGAGGGCCTGGGACACAGCAGTGGGGCAATCAGCCTGAATATGAACAGAACTCAGTGAGAGCACCCAAATCAATTCTTTCAGGAGAGCACCCCTCATCTTTCAGTCATGTCATGCTCTTCCAGGAGAGACCCCGGACACAAGGACTGTGTACAGTTGAACAAGT
>WAAD01033810.1:36761-47141 GCA_013389945.1 Fregata magnificens
AAAGCCTCCACAACAAATCCAAAAACCTTAAAGCAGCACAGTTTAATACTAGCCATGGGTAACATACAATTTGGTAATGTGGCATCATAACAAGAGATAGTTATTTGAGATTTGCCCATGTATTACTTGAAAAAGTTCCAAAGTAATTCCATAAGACAAAAAAAAAAAACCTGAGAAAGCAAAAAAATTTCTTCGGCCTGCTTCTCTCTTGTATTGCAGTTTGTACAGACATTTATATATGTACAAAATGCTCACCCATCTCTGACTAAAGTAGAAAGGATTTTGTGTCATCCCAGAGAGGATGTCCCAGAGAGGGCCTGGGACACAGCAGTGGGGCAATCAGCCTGAATATGAACAGAACTCAGTGAGAGCACCCAAATCAATTCTTTCAGGAGAGCACCCCTCATCTTTCAGTCATGTCATGCTCTTCCAGGAGAGACCCCGGACACAAGGACTGTGTACAGTTGAACAAGTCCTAATATTGAGAGCAAAATCTTACTTTTGCACATGTCAATAGTGAAAAGCTGAATAGTTCAGTTCACAGTGGCTACCTGGGCTAGAAATAGGAGTATAACTGTATTCCAGATGCCAGATTAATTCTTGAATGAACAATGAGAACATTTGCAGTAGTGAGAATTTGGAAGCATGCACTACTCCTACTGCCAATTTATAAAGCATAGACTGTAGCAGAGATCCAAGAAAGAATCAAAATAAAAACAGCAGGAATAGAGAAGTTCTTGAGAAATAAAAAAGAATGCAATCCTTTCTGAAGAGAATTTTTCCCCTGAAGAGGATTAAATTTCCCCTGTGGTTCCTACTTATATATAAACTGTAATTCCACCTGCAAGTCTTCAGTTCTATGTCTGTGTTTCTCCACAAAAGATACTACCATTTGCTCCAGCAAGTACTAGCTAATGATACAGAGAGATTCCCAATAGATGACTAGTCCAAGAACACTATATCGAAGATTACTGAAATTCAATTTGATCTAGTCTGATTTGGTCAATAATATGAAAACGAGCCCTCTGACAAACAGCCAAACTGATTGGATGCCTTTTGAGAAACTCAGGAAAAGTAAACATATTCCCCTTGGATACCTTCTTCAGACTCTCATATATACCGAGTTTCTCCATGTAATCAATAACAGATGCAGGTAATATGCTGCTTTAGCCATTCTCTGCAATTAGCCGTTGGATACCTGCCTATGGTAGAAATCTTGATAATCACAGTTGACATTTCACTGTGTGTCTAAAATCATATGGGCTGGTTTTTGTAGCTGACAAAAATAATCTCTGCATTCCTGGATGTAGAAGTGTCTGATAGGTCTTTTCTATCACTCAGTCTATGACGAGTTTTATCCAAGATGAGCATCTTATAAAAGGTGACATGCATGTTTTACAGCCATGGACAAACATCAAGGCCTCTATATCAGTAGTGCGCTTTTAGCAATGAGCTTTTGTTAGTATCCCCAATCCACAAGGGTCTGCTCTCTAGTTGTGACCTTACTTTTACATAGACTCATCTAGTGGAGTGTTCAAGGATAATGTAATTCTGAACTTGCTGTCACATCTGAGCTGACACCTAATTAGTGCTCTGTATCAGACCTGCCATTCATATTGTGTTAGCTGAGCATGTGGTATCCTTGAGTACACAGGGACACATAGTCTTTTTGAAGACTCAAATAATTACCCCCAGTGGAAATTTTATGGAAGGCAATACTTGGAAAGAAGACTGGACCCCAGGCAAGAATTTCCTTTTGACAGTTTGACTTTTGCTGTGTTTTGTTTTGTTTTGTTTCTACCAGACAAAAATAATGTGGTTGTCCGTGATCTCAGGCTGTCCAGTGTGAGTACAGGGGCTGACTTGCCTCCTGGCTGCCACTGAGATTTGGGACCTAAGTGTCGTTCCTTGCAACAGTTTCCTTACCTTGGCATTACTCCACACTGGGTCTTGTATTACACCTTTTTATGATTAAATGGTTCAGATGAATTTTTTCTTAACTCATCTGAGGAACATGGGGTCCTACACAAACAAAATGGTATGAGATATTACTGGGTTTGTCTATATCATCACTGCGAAGCGTGGACTCAGATACAGTAATCTCCATCTCTGCTGCTCCTAGAGAGGATGGGCTAATGCACAGCCTAGGAGATCTGTGATTACCCACTGTCCTCAGCCCTTTTATTCTAAAAAAACCACAAGACAATGTGATGCAAGCATGTAAAAATTATTTCAATAAATTTAGTCCTGTTTTCAAAAAGAAGGGAGAAACGTCATTTTGCATTCTAAATTATTTAGATGCATTTGTATGTCCTTTCTCCTCAGATAAATGGTGTCAAACAACCATCCGTGTAATGTACTTTAGTCCCATACTGCAGCTATTTGCAGTGACTAATATCTTGTTGCCCATCACCTAAGCTATTACAATGCCAGATATGCTAATTACTTCATTGAATGTGCAGTACAAAATGTGCTTGGCTTGAAACCATTCTTTAGGCAAGTAAACCATGTATTTTTTTCCCTGGCAGTTTAATTGCACTACTGTCAGCTGGATCACAGCAAACATCTTTTCCTTCCTCATCTTTCATGCCCTAGTCTGTCTTCTTGCAGTGTGCTTGCAATTGTTAAGTAGGAAAAAAAAAAAAAAAGAAGAAAGAACATTTGCAGCTTACAAAGCTACATATGTGGTCTTCTAAACACATGTGTAAATATATGTCAGTAACACAGTCTTCAGGAAAAGGAAAGAAATGAGAAGCCATTGAAAATAAGCTCAACTTCCATGAACATTGTTGGTATGTCCATCCTATGGAGTTGTACAAAGGCCATTGACATAAAAGGGAATATTTACACTGACAGTGGTAATGTCTGATCTGCCTACTTAAAGATGAGATATATTGCATCCACCTGTGTGAAGGCTTCCCACAGCATTTAAGAACTACTTTGGAAGTGGGTAGGGATGGACATCAACTGAATGGCTATTTGTTCAAGTGTCATCAAGAAACATCACAGACGCTAGACCAGAAAGGTGGATTGCAAGGGCAATTGTCAAATAGTGGCAAGGTGGAGTCATGCAAAAAGTTCCTATTTTTTATAAATATTATAAAATGTAGACCCACTAGTTTGAAATACCTAGCTTTTGTAATTTTAGATGCTCAGAATAATAGTTTTAACTCCAAATAATGTACTTCTGCTATTTTAAAATTAGTTTTGGTTTAAGAGAAAACCTACTTTACCTTTGAAAAACAGCCTTTCCTCTCTTCCCTACCTCCCTTACTCCTCCAGATAAAAGTAGGAAGACCTCAGAGTTCAACGTCAGCTTAAGATAAGAGTCATTGCCTACTTCTACCTCTCTGTGTTAGAAAACACCAAGATCAAGGCCAAGTTCTTCATCCACTGTATCTACTTCCAGGAGCACCACCGGTCCACATGAAAACACTCTCCATGTGCAAAATACCCAAACAGTTTTTCACTCTTCGTCTGGCCCAACAGCCTCCATCTAAACTCTCTGTCTGTGTGCTGCTGCCCTGTGACCAGCTCCAGGTGGACTAGACAGTCTGGCATGCCTTCCTGCTAGAAAAGAGCGGTGGTGAGGGCTGAAAAGGTAGATGGGACCTGTAATCTTCTGAAATTCAAACCCAGAATCAGTTGCCAATAAGGTCAATATGCATATGAGATGCCAGCTATCCAGAGTATGCTAGCTGTTCAAATTGCTTTGGAGACCAGCTATCTCGGAGGTAATGTGAACATAGACTTGACACCTTCTCTATCTTGTTCATGCATACAGAGGCCAAGAAAGCTCTTAATATTTATCCAAAAGAAAAGTATTATTTTAAATTACATCATTTTCTTCATTTCACTCTGCTTCTATGTTGAGATAGGAAGGATCTTTGGATCTTGTTTCTTGAGAGTGTTAGCATCTCTGCAGCCAGACTGAATCCTCTCAGTTGTTGCTCATATCCTCTGTAAGGTACAATGTGGTCTTGTGTGGAATTTAAATATTCAATGTGAAACTCAAAGTAAGTTTTGATTGTACCATAGAATCATAGAATAGCCCAGATTCAAAGGGACCTCAAAAGATCATCTTGTCCAGCCTTTAATTGGAAAGGGAGCCTAGATGAGATTATCTAGCACGCTATCCAACCGCATCTTGAAAACCTCCAGCAATGGGGACTCTGCCACATCCCTAAGGAGGTTGTTCCAGTGAACAATTGTTCTTACTGTAAAAAAATTTCTTTCTTATGTTGAGATGAAACCTCTCCCAGTGCAACTTGTACCCATTGCCCCTTGTCTTTTCCATATCGCTCCTTGTAAAGAGAGAGCCTCCATCCTCTTTGTAGCCACCCTTTAAGTATTGGAATACTGTGATTGGTGTTTAGTTGTTATTAACACTGTTCTTTTTGAGAATTTATTATATGTACAATATTTTTATGACATTTGGAGAAATGTCAGCCTTTCAATCAACAAAGATTTCCTAAGCATCAAGATAAAATTTAAGAAAGATTACAAAATAGTTTATTATAACTCTATAGCAAGAGAAAAATCACTTGAACCTTGAAGCTGTGTATAGTGAGGAGTATTACTTTTGTGTGCATGGAAAACTTAAAAACCATTGTGTTGCTGAAATGCTTCACCCCCTGGTACAACTGATACCTGTGATTTCTTAAACTTTCTTCTCAAAACAGGTCATGATCATTCTGTAGCTTTTATTTAGTCATGTTGCTATAACGATAAAATTTGAGTCTGCTCATAATACCGAAATAGAGACCTCAGCCTTGGATATTTAAGATGGAAAATCACAGACTGAAGTTCGGTCTTAATTGCAACTAGATGAAAGGTCTTGGGAAAAGATTATAAAAATAATCTATCATTATAGACACAGCACCTTCATGCCTGCAAAAGCATCTTGGAATAACAGTAATGTAAAAAAAGGAACAAGAAATTGAGAGAAGACTATAGCTTGCTATTGAGTGTGTAAACCCATCAGTTGGCGGACATAACCATAAGGAGTGCATGGAGTTGTGTTCCAGGTGACTATAGGAGATGAGCAACACTATTTTTTCTGCAATAACCTCTGAAAAACAATCCTTTCCCTTCAGCCAGACCCAGCATAACCAAACGAGCTATTTAAAAATCATGACAGCACCTTAAATATCTTGTTGTTTTTTAAAGGAGATGGAGGGATTGCTAGAAGAGATAACATATTTTATTAGGCAAACAGGTTGTTGTCATTGTTTTTGTGACTTTTTTATTTGTCTATGATTTTAAGCCTTCAAGGCTTATATTCTGTATTTTTTCTGCATTCAGGAATGTTTAGGTTTTTTTAATGAAACAGAGATTCTTATGTATTTTTCTTATGTATTTTATAGAAAATTAGAATAACACTATCCTTCACATAGTTCATTGAAAGAGAAAATAGGAAGACAATTAGCATGGCTGAAAGCTCACACAAAATAGAAACTCCAGTGTTTCCTATTAAAAACACATCTGTACTTGTAAACTGGTGTGCAATGTGCAAGGACCTAGACAGATTTTTCACAGCAATCTGAAATAAAATATGACAATCTGAAGGCTTCTGGGTTTTTTATGTAATTCCAATGGTATTCTACAGTTCAAGGGTTGCTTTTCGCTGCACCTTTTTATGTATGTTGTCTAACATTTGCTACACTGAAATACAAAAGCAGTGGTTTTCAACCCAAGATTTTTCATCTGAGGTCTTCCTTGCCAGTCCAAGGATCTCTATGTCCTTCACTTATCTGTACAGAAAGGACAAAGTGACTGCACCCTTGCTGTACAAAAACCTGCCCTTCCCCAGCTCATGTGCCGCCCCCGCCACACACACAGGCACAAGGTCATCACCAGGCTGACAGACCCTGTACTCTGGATCATTGCAAATTCCATCTATAATTTTACTGAAGGGCTCGTAGTTATCTTCAGAAGTGTGTGTTTCTTTGAAGTCTGTGTGTCTCTCTCACATACTGCATGCTGATAGATTGATAGTGCACATCTTGCCTCAGGCACTTCTTGCGTTGCCTTCAGCTAGCCAACAGCTTAACGGTACACTAGCAGTTTCTCAACTGACAACCTGACAAAATCCACAAGAGCAAAGAAAGTACATAATGCCATGTAGCAGGGGGGTAGAGGGAAGCGGGGTAGGAAATGGCTCTTGTCACTGCTTTCCCTTTCAGTAGCCGTCCCCTGCAAACCACATGAGCAGTGGCTAGTGAAGCTGGCACACTCATGTCATTCAAAGTAGCTATGGTCATAGAGCTGCACAACAAAGCTAGATAGTTGAAGCCTGCACCTGCCCAGAAGCCTCACATTTTAAACACTTGCAGTTTCACCCAGAATCTTTCTTTTAATGTAAAATGGCAAAAGATCTAAACATTTTTAAAAACCTCAAAAAAGAGGTTATAGGGTATGTTTCTTATTTGCTCGTAATCAATTTGACTTTAGATTTCTGTTGAGTCTCTCTTGTGCTCCTGAATTCCAGACATAAAATGCTGGCTTAATAAAGGCAAAAAAAATGCCAAAGGCTAAAATCAAGGAATAAAGACAGAAAAGGTATCGCAGTGTGGTTGCCCTGATGCATTTTGTGTTGCAAATTAACATGTTGTCAATCAGAATAAAAGAAGATTGTTATTTCTGCTTCTGCCATTGTTAAGTTGTGCTAAGAAAACGCAAAGCGTGAGCCCCATGCGTTCAACATTGGAGGCGTGACTCATTAAAGGAACTTCACATTTGGCACTTTTGTTGGTAACAGTGTCATCCTGGGAAGTTTCCCATTGTGTCCTTTCAAAAAGATGATTGTCAGATGGAGAAGAAAAAAGAATAAGCTTCAGCTAATGACTGTTCACACAGCCAAACAATAGGCTTGACTATAATCCAAGCGAAGAGGTAAGAAATGAGCTTGCATTAATGTAATTTCTTTTAGGTTTTGCAGAAGGCTGATCTATGTAGAATTTAAGTTTTCTCCTTACATGAAGGCCCATGTCTCAGAAAAAGCCAGGCACTGCATCAGTGAGTCAGTGGTCAACTAAGCCAACACTGTGTGGGTTTTGGAGCACTGCATTGCCAGATGTGGCATCCAAGTGCTGCTCAAGGGTAATATCCTGGGAGTCAATTCTCTTAATCTTTGTTTGCTCCACAGTGATGTTAAAGCAGCAAGAAGCACTGGAACAGATGAGGCATATTTTTCTCACAACCTTTGGCCACTTCTTGAGCACCTTCCTCCCTGAAAAGTATTGCATGTGGAAGATGGAGAGTGACTGGCAGCAGTTAAAATGTCGTATCTCAGATAAGGTCCTCTCTTACTGAGGCAGTTCTCTGCTAAACAAAGATGGGCATTTTGCTATATCTGAATGGTACAAAGGGCATATGTTAGTAATGAGATCCTGTCTATCTTCCCCATCTCCACTGGAAGCACTTATCTTAGCATGCAGAAACAGTGCTAGATGTTGCCTGACCCTTGTCCAAGTGGAAGAGGTGTTTGATTTTTGCCCAGGTTTGGTTTTGTCCTTATAAATAAAAGGTCTACCTATACCTGCATCTCTTGTGTATCATGAAAACATGGTATAGACTTGCTTGAGTAAGAGTAACAACTACAATAATAAATGAGGAAAAAAGAGGTCAAAAAAACAGCAAGGAAAAAATTATATGAATCAACACTGGGAACAGGTGGAAAATAAAGAGCCTAGAAGAATGGATAGCCAAAATGCAACTACATTGTCTAGGAAGTCTTTCATCATGTGAAAGAAGTGCTTGAATCAGATTAACCTAATTCTCTCATCGGAAGAGGTCCTTTGTACCTCTCCTCAGTAGCTCTCTCCCTGCAGGACTTCAGGGAGCCGTGACACAGGAGAGTCCTGTCCACTCATAGGACTCTACAACACAGGCCAAAGCTCACCAGTAATCTGAGCGGTTTAACAAACAAAATGGGTAACTTTCCAAAACAAATTGTTAACGGCAATGAGGAGAGGTGCTTATGTGCAACACAGGCTTATCATTGACAGTGGATCACCTTCAAGATGACCCTTTCTAAAATTATGATTTGATGTCAGTGTTGTTCTACATGTAGCATGTCTAAGTTACTTCTATTTCTCCTCTTCTCTAGAGATAAATTCCAGCAATAAAGTCTTCAGTAAAATTTTGAGTTTTAACAGTTCCAGTCCAGTCTTGCCCCTCTGGGAGATTGATGAGGAACATTTTAATATCCTTCCCTGCTGGTTTGCTGTAGATTCCTTTTGTGGTGTTTATTACCATTTTGCTTTAAAATCTAGTGGTAATGGTAATGCAAAAATAAAAACTTAGCATCAGTTTTATGATGTCAGTTTCTACTGGTTTCTGTGTTGCCAGTTTTACTGTTTGATTGTTGTGAGCCTAAAAATAATTCTGGCATTTGGGGTTGGGCTTTTAATTTTCATTTTCTTTTTTAAATAGTATCATGAAACCAAGCTCTCTTCCATAGCCCACTCAAATCCACTGACTAGGGTGAACAATAGGCCACAAGTCATGGTAGAATTTAACCCTCAAAGATGAAGACCACATGGTATGTATCTTAGCTAAAATGTTTTTATTTGACAGCTCCTGCAGAAACTTTCTTTGCTAGAGGTCAAACAATACAGTTAGTAAACAACTGATCTGAAAATTAACTGCATAATTAGCAGTTTGAGTGCTAATTGTGATTAGTGTGTGGTTAATTTCCAACAAAAATGGCTTTAATTGACATGAATTTCCATAACCCTCTGTAAGAAAATACAGAACTGACAGGACTAGAAACTGACAAGTGACTGAGAAGGATGGGCAGAAAAGTCTAAGGAAAAGGTACTTCCCCATCAACAATTTGGGAGTGCTAATCATTACAATAGACTCATAGAATCATAGAATAATTTAGGTTGGAAAGGACCTTAAGATCAAGTCCAACCATTAACCTAACACTGCCAAGTTCACCACTAAACCATGGCCCTAAGTGCCACGCCTGCACATCTTCAAAATACCTCCAGGGATGGTGACTCCACCACTTCCCTGGGAAGCCTGTTCCAATGATTGACAACCGTTTTGGTGAAGAAATTTTTCCTAATATCCAATCTAAGCCTCCCCTGGCAGAACTTGAGGCTATTTCCTCTTGTCCTATCACTTGTTACTTGGGAGAAGAGACCAACACCCGCTTCACTACAACCTCCTTTCAGGTAGTTGTAGGGAGCGATAAGGTCTCCCCTCAGCCTTCATAAAACAAACCTTCACTTTGCCAGTCTGGGAACTACCAGACATGGACTTCACTAACTTTGTTTTCCTTTTTACCATTAGTCACCTCTAACTAAATGTCCTCTCAGTTACTAGTTCCAGGATGCAGACAGTAAAAGGCTTCCACTGGAGGTGCAAATCTCTTCACAGTAAGTGTAAGCCAGCAGGCTTGCCTTTCTTACCTCCTTTTTACACTCCAGGTGACCTTGAGAATCACCTGCCTTAGCAACTTAAAACCACAGCTCTAACCATATTGGGGAATTCTAGAATAATTAGTCCAGAAGGAAATCCTGGAGGTCTTCTGGTCCAAAACCCCTCACACAGGAGGGCCAACTTTGAAGTCTGATCCAATTTTCAAGTTAGATCCTGGTGCTCAGGGTCATATCCAGCTGGAGATCCTTCTCCCTGTTGTCTTAAGGATGTAAGGATGAGATTTAGGGTCAGGCCAGCTTAAGAAAGTGGCTGCTCAAGGCTAAGTCACAGCCTTTCTTCTGCAGACCATCAGAAACACTGTTTTGCATTGCCGTAGCAAGTCAGGTCCAGCAGACACATAAAACAGAATACTCCATCTCAAATGTGCAACTTCCTGTGCAGCTTGCAAAGTCAAAGAAGTTATAGCCATTATAATTATAGGAAATAAAAAAGATTGGAAAGGACTTTTGGATGTGACATAGACCAACTCTTGCTCAAAGCATGATTTCACCATGCCTGTGCTAGATGGCTTCAGCTCTCTCAGTAGCTGGGGCAAGGGGAAGGGAGGTGGGGCAGAGCTAAGGTATCGCCCACTTTTTCCCTCCTGGGCACTTTACTCCCTTATTTCTGTCTTTAAAGTCCATTCCTGGACTCACTTGAGTGTAGCAAATGAAAATTTATCCAATCTTTGTGTGAAGACAAGTGAAGGCCCCAGCTTCATCCCAGAATGCCTGCTGCTTTCCCTGCAAAGCCTAAGGAGAATCTGAACCTTAAAGGAATATATGTAAAAATCATAGTTCCATAATGTTTTACAGTATTTTACTAGGATATCAATCACTAACCCAAAAAGCTTGCCTGGAGACTAGACACTGAAAAACATAGTGACATACACTGGAGTCTACACCAAGACAACCCAAAGCTGCAACCTTCAAAACATGGAGACATGGA
>WAAD01033812.1:3408-26327 GCA_013389945.1 Fregata magnificens
AAACCTTGCAATATCCGTTATCATTGTAAATTATTTACAGCAGAGCTGCTGAGTGCAAAAGCTAGGCTTATTGGAAATTCTGTTGGTACACAAAATAGTTTTACAATATATTACACCTTCCTACTTCTATTAGACTTATTACTTCATATTTCAAGCAGAAGTAAATATTCCCCTTGTGGGAGAATACTGTCTATTTGTGTAAGAATTAATGACATAAGGTAAATTGTGCTGTTGGTTCGAGTTAGACATGCAATACACTTCAATAATGTGCTATTTCCTTTTGTATATGATGCAATCCTAAAGAAAACATGATTAGAAAACCCATTTGTGTTTGAAATTTCCTTTGATTGTTTTGAAGGCTATTACTCACATCAACATTGTACTATTTTTCCCTCATCAATTTCCATTATCGGTTTGATTCAGAGTAATGCTGTCCCAGGAGGTTTCCCAAACAGATTTTAAGTGAATATAGTGCTCTGATTAAAAAAGCAAAGCAAACAAAAGCCTACTGATTCAGTACATTCTGAAAGACAGTTAACAAGAATAATAAGAATTAAGTATTGCATTCAAAGATCCTTCTTTCACATTTTCATTAGAATACATATTCTTTCTCAAAAAAGAAAAATGTCACTACATGTAAAGACTTCTCAAATCTTTACAATAAATTAAATTTTCCTAAGAATTTGCCTTTTTATTAGAAACTCTACAAACAGGAAGATGTATCCAATCTCATCCAGCCTTTCCTTTCCCCTGCTCATTTACCAACATATTATAGCAAAGAACATTTGCTTGGCTTTCATATATCTAATGTTCTCCTCTTATAAAGAGAAAGTGCGGTACCAGAAAAACACACAAATAAGGACCATTGGTAACTAATGGACAAGTCAGTTTTCCAAGAAACCTGTGGAAGAAAGACAAAGTGACTATCCCTGTGTGTATTACTGGTTGTTCACCTAGAAGCTGGTGGAACGAGACAGGAGAAGCAGAAACTCCAGAAAGCAAATACTGGCAACGAATCGTTGAAGCTGGTACCTGATCTAAGTGCAGTGAATAAGCTAGATTAACTGAGGGCTCTCTGAAGAGAAATTATTTTTGTGCCAGCGTCTCCACTAGCTATTTAACCCACAAAGGTTAACAGAGTCTGTGCTGCTTTAAAAAAGTCAGTTCAGAAATAGATCTTCATTTTTTCTTTTCTTTGCCTTATGTACTAATTACTATCCAAGACAAGATTTCATGACAACAATATGTTAACAAGAGATGTTTACTATTTTTCATACTCCCCAGTGCTGAATTTTGCCTAGCAGATTTTCTTCAAGTTTATTCTGACCAAAATTAATTTCTTCCCTTGTTTAGCCATGTATTTTTCACTCCAGGTCACAAACCAGAAAGGAATAAGGAATTTAAACATTACAGAATACCTTAATACACAGACAAGCAAAACATGTATTGTTGGCATATTGCTGTATATTATTCATTACTTGAAGAACTAACAGTATAAAGTCAAGAATATAATGCAGATGCTCTCCTAAGCATAACCAGGCAAAGTTCATTACCTAAGTCATAATAAAGGAAACCAACTCTGACAAACTGTTGTCAGAAATGCTGTAGATGGGGTTGATTTGTCTCTGGGCAAGGTTTACAGTCTCCCATCAACATCACAAAAAAACCCTGTCCTGGGCCAGAACAAGGGACTGTCTAATTCTGTGGCCTGTGCCTGTTACTAGCCAGAAGATGATGCCTAGGAAAGCTATAAACATATGGCAAATACTTATTATACCTCCCCAAATCCCATACCCAATACCAGCCATCTTCAGCTAAGCAACTGTATGAAGCTATCATTCACTCATACACTAGAGGAAGCAAAAAAAAAAAAATTTTTTTTTTTTAAATCATGACAACTGAAAATACAAGTTGTGCACATAAGTGTATGTAAAATTAGAGTAAACTCTTAGAGTCTCCTAGAAAATTACTTTAAAACACTTAATACCAACTTGGCCACTTTGGGACAGAGGAAGGCCGGTGTGAACTTTCCAAGAGCCGTAGTTCTCTGGGAACCAACTGTTCTCAGATTTCCACAGTACTACATACTGGAGCCAACTTAAAGGTACTCGCTTATGATGTATAGCACATTGGAACCTTATGCAGAGTCTCCTAACTGCCTGTTCAGGTTTGCTTTCTACCAGTTTGATATTAGCAGAGAATAATGATTTCCATGCAAGTTTGACCTTGAAAAAGTCCCATTTGTAGATGGTGTTAAGGTCAACAGAAAAAAAATAATTTACTCTGAAACTACTTCATGCACTGCTTTGTTGGGATATGTACCTTACTTTTGCAGCATCAAGAGAGTTCAAAAGTTTGATTATAGTTTTGGTAAGCGTCTTTCAAACCTACTAAACCGACAAGATTGGTCTGGACTGCTTCATGTTTACCTGCTCCCAGTGAGAGTTTTCTGTATCTGGCTGCTACAGGGTGAGTTGCTCTTTGATGCTGCAGAAGCAGTTAATCAAGTCACGTACATAGTTTGAAGAACTAATGCTTTTCCTGGAGGACAGTTAACATGTGGAAGGGAAAAAACAAACAGATATGCTAATAGTGTGAAAGTAGCACATCCCTAATTATATCGTCAAGAATAATTTAGTCACTTATATGACTGGAAGTCAAAGTGATGTAGTCCTTTGTCACATGCAGATGTGGTTCTGAGTTTCAGTAGAATAGTTTCCTACTAGAAGTCAATTCAACCTAAATTCCTTTTTCCAACTTTATCCTTTGCTAACTGGAAACACACAAGAGTAAATACAGCCTCCAAGCCTAATGTAATATTCTGAAAGGATTAAATAAAATCTATCTGAGCAAACATAATATTGTTACACTTTTCTCAAGAAGGCTGAAGGATTAAGTGCTCTATGATTTTCTGACTAGAGAAGCAAGCTGCTTTGGGACATGTCTCAGCCTACATTAGTGGGATTTGCCTCATCAACTGGATTATCAGAAAGAGTAAAGTCATTTAGAGAGACAGATTTTTTTTTTTTTTTAAGGTACCACAACGGCAAAACCAACAAAATCTAAAGAAAACTTAATTTATAAAAGCTGAAAAGATTTTAGACATATGAACAACTGGCAATATGCAATAATCCATAATTACTGGAGAGGTTGTAGACCCATCTGATTTTTCCTAAGATTAAGTGAAAATTACAGCAAAAGTTTGCTTTTCTTTTGGTTGTTTTAAATGGAAGATAACATTTCTGCCTTAGAAAAAAATGACCTCAACACATCAGACTCACAAAAATGCCACTGAACGTAGCGCTCATTCATTGATTTATAAAATACTAATAGTTAAGAATAAAGATAATTAAAATTACCTACTCTTGAACTCTGTGTTCCATATTCAGATACTTCCTATGCTTGATGCAATTTGAGGTATAACCCAAATGTGAGCTTTGGGAACCAACAAGTAAACCGTTTCATGGGATGAGAGGAAACTCATTTCCTTTAAGGAACACTGAATGGACAGCCATTAGAGAAAATCCATTAACCACTTTTGAAAAGAATAAATGTAATTTTAAAGTATGACACATAAATACGAACTCTTAACTTGTAAACGTTCACCAATTCATTTATAACAGATTCTTCTATTATATTATCATCTATTTTTATTTTCTTGTGTCTTTAAAATTAAAAAGGGATGTGGGGGGAGGGATGCAGGCAGGAATATAAACCTTCCTTTATGCTTTAAATGGTCTGTGCAGAAGTAAAAGCAAACCCACACCCTTACGGTACAGACAACAGGAGGGTACTCAGGCTACGTTAGAGATGTGTCTGGTCATGGCACTGTCAGACCAGTTAAAAAGAAGGTTATATTAATGATAGCCCAGCATCAGTGTAGGCGGGAGGGCAACTGAGAGCTGGAAGACAGCTAACCAACACAGGCATCTCCCAGAAGTTGTGCACAAGCAACGGACACCTCTAGACTGGAGCAGTTTTGGGGCTCCAGGTCTGGCCACTGAAAACACAGCTGCTAAATATATTGAATTTCCAGGAAGCCCCGTGGTCATAAAATGTCATGTAGCTGCACAATTTTACCGCAATAATTTTTTTTTGCAGACCCCCATTCAGTTTGTTCACTTACCATCTCCACCCTATCACATCCTGAGATTTAAGTGATGGGTAACACCTGCCAGTACTTGGTTTCTCCAGTGGCTGCCTACCGCAAGGAACTGCAGCAAGTCTGAAGTGGCCAAGGACAATACTGAAGATGCAACTAAAGGCATCTGCAGTGGATGAGCATATTCTGCTTCTGTATTTTAAAGGGAAGGGCACTAACCCAACCAACCTGTTATGAGTTGTTCATCACTATGAGAGAAGTCACCAGTAATGATTTAATATCTTTATCATTAGTTTTACAGGAAGGGGTACTACTAAAGTCTCAAAGAAAAGAGTATACCTTACTCTTACAAAAAGGCATTCAAAAATTAAATTTCATTTTCACAATATTTTTAAAGATGACACGAATGTTTGTTTCATAGATCAATTCCATTAAATTTTAATTGAGATACAGTTAAGAGAATATCTGTTTTCATGAAAAAAAGGTATTGTTTTGTCCAAAGATTTCACACAACTTTAATTCTTATTCAAATCAACCCACTAAACTAAATTAAACACAGTTCTGCTGTGGCAGAAATCTTCTCAGAATAAAAACTGGCACCAGAATGGTTTGTGGTGAAGATTATTCCTCAGTCTGTATGAACATTTCAGATTGCATCTGTAAAAATGAATATATCATATTCCACTATAATAATAATAATCAAAATTTTTTAAAGTATGAACACTGGCACAAGACCAAATCAATACAAATTGCTCACTAATAATTTAAGTAAGAAATTAAGTTCCTAGTCATCTGAGAAGTGAATTTCTGAAACAGCCTTTCAAGCAAGGCAGCTGAGACATTATCATCTGAAACTAAAACTATGAAATGGACTCTGACTGTGTCTATGAATTGCTACAGAGAAAAATAAAGTGTGCAATCATCAATTTTATCAGCGATCTGTGCTCCTCCAAAGTCTTTTGACAGGAAAATAATTCACTTTATTTTTGCACCATATGTATATTATGTTAATCCAAATCACTAAGGGCTTCCATTGGATGGGTGCAGGATCCAGGCAGAATTAGATCTCTACCACCCATAGCCACTAACCTCCGTGACAGATAATTTCATTTGTTGATTTTTCATCCTTGGAAAAAAACTATTCTGACCACTGGCTTTCCACCAGGCATTTAAGCTTACTGTAGGGGGCTGGAAAGTAATCACAAAGGGGTGGGTGCAGCACAGATCAGTGGATACTTCTGGTCACTCTTCATTACCCACAGTTTTGCAAGATCAGAACTGAGTGTTCCCACATAGAGTACATTATTTAGGATTTTTTTCAACTTTTTTTTTAAGAAGGTCTTCAGCGTAGCTTTTCTGCATGTTCATTTAGGATTTTGTTCTCTCCCCTTTTATAGCAGGTACCTGAAAAAAAGGCAACTGCTCTTTTTTTGGTGTTTTGTTGTACGCTTATTCTCACCTCTTTAATACGTCTAAAACTTATGACTGATACATAACTGGCCACTGATACGAAGAAAAATTTTAGTCAGTCATAGAATTTGGAATTTAAATTCATTTATTTTTGTTACCATTAATTCCTAGTGTGACCATCATTGCTCACTGCAATTTAACACATACCGCACACTTTAATATAGCTGAAGCAATTGGCCCTAGGATCCTTTGAACAAATGACCATATTGAACAGTCTGTTCAAGTGACTGACTTTTCCTATTTTTTTCTTAGTCACACTGGGCACCATATGTAAAAGGACTGACTGAAGACTGTCCTTGGACTCCTGAAGCTTACAAGCTACAGCATTAAAAGTAGATGATGCTTGGAACTTGTTGGTTTGTTTTCAAACCCATTGCCAAGCTGTAAAAGCTAAAGTATAAACATTTGTGTTAAGCGGTTTTTGACTTTTTAAAAACAGAAACATTATCATATGCATATTTACTAAACTTAATGAAAGATTCCTTGGTGCTACAGGGAAAAACTGCTTGGTTCTCAGAGTTTAAAGTCCAGTCAAAGTTCGAGCGGTCTATTCATTCATTAATGACATAATTAGCTGGAATCGGTGAAGTATACCTTCAGGATCAATACCTGCAATAAAACAGCTAAACCACAGTATTCAACACTTATGAAATGCTAACACCTGTAATTTTCTAAATACTCATAACTAATCCCAAGAAGTCTTAATCACACATACACAGCTACATGCACAAACCCCCCAACATGAAGCGTGAGCTACAAGCTTACACCTCCCCCTCTTCTGGGAGTTTTACACCCACCTCTCCAGCATTTGGGGGTAATCCATTTACACGTAGTGTTTACATGCACACTTAGCAGAGATTTTCGTCTGGCCACTTTACTTTGCCAAGGCTGGAGGGGAGCGGGAGAGGCACCCTACAGGTACAGTACAAGAGATTCTTTCTGAAGATTATAAAGAAAAAAATTCCTTTTGATTTCAGGTAGACAGTATTTTATCCCTCATGCCCTCATATTTTTCATTCCTCTATGAAATTAGAAAGATAAATAAGAACTGACATTGTTTTAACCATTATTGTCCATTTATTTCATTTGGAATTGCTACATGAGGTTACCTTTGCAACTTAAAATTATTCACCCAGATTTGAAGATCTGAGTATCAACACAAACTTGATTAGTATCAGATAATGAAATAAGTGCTGGTTTTATTTCCAAAAGTAATTAAGGTAAATTAATCTTCAAAATAAATGCAATGCTTCTAAAGAAAAAACCATAAATGCATATATCAAAAAAAGTTTCAGTCAGCCTCAATCAACTTTTTCTCCTTTCAAACTTTTCCAGATAGTCTACATTAAAAAGGACTGCATTTTAAGTTGTTTGCCACAAGTATGAACAGCATTTCATATAAAAATGTATCACTGCAGGGAAAACATGTTCCATCTGTATATGAAGTTCCAGCACAGCCTGGATTGAGTGATAATAAAGAACTTGTCTGACTTCCTATGCTGGAATGCTTTTGCTGCCAGCATCCTTGAAAACAAGAACTGCATTGCTCACTTTGCTGCAAACAATTCTTCAATTCTTAGGAAATCTGCACATTAGTTTCTATCACATTAAACAGCCTCAGTACTGTATTTCCAAATAAAACTCCAACAAAAACAGAACCAAACACGAGAGTGTTTTCCTGTGCTATACCATTTCAGGGTCCAAAAAATATGTATTCTTTCATTTCAGTTAAAAAATAAATCACTATGTAAAGCATCAACGGGATGTTATTAAAGAACTGGCATAGCTTTATTGATCTTATTGCTTGGAAATCAATTATCCTCACAACTGTCCTGTCTTAAGCCTGCTTAGGTAATAAGATCTTAAATGACCACTGACAGAAGTAACATCCGTGTACCACAGCCACCTGTATACGCAGACACATACATATCCATCTGCGGACTATGCATTGCATAATACCGTATTATGTTTATGCAGCTAAGTAGTACTGAACAAGGCAATAGGACATGGATTACTTTATCGATTTATAAATAGCAGCTGTCTTGTACTATTCTGGTGACAAGGACTATTGAAATTCATGCCAGAATAAGACTGATCATAAGGAATGCAGCCAAGAACAAGCTGGCTGTGGTCTTTTACCTTCCCACCCTACACACATTACTGGAGAAACTATACAAGCCTGGGAGGTGGTGGAGATGCCAAGGAAGTTTGTAGTCTCGCAAAGGATCCTTAGCAGTTGCTGGGTTTTTTTGCCTGACAGTCCCGTTCTGCTGCTGAAGCAGCCCACAGGACCTGCAGTGTAACACCTGACCCCAAATTTTTATTTTGGATTGAATGGCTACTATGAGCCATGCCTTGTGTAAAAACTACATCACCCTGCTCTTGCCTGCCTTTCCAAATGCAAGATACTGTCTTTCTCAGTGCAAAAAGTCTTTCTGTTTTAATTGGGGGTGGGAGGGATGTAGCTTTTAATTTACTCCCCATCTCCCATCCCAGGAGCAGTTTGACATTTCCCACATTTCCACAGAGCTGACCTGGCTGACAGCACAAACATGCAAAAACCCCTCCATAGACCAACTTAATCCCAATCAAAGAAACGGCAGATTTCCATCTACCTCTGCCACATCTTAAATGATGTTTGACTGGAAGTTAATGAGTAGTTAGAAGTAAAATATACCTGTCCAAATGGGTAGCCTTTACTAAGACTAACCTGTCTGCTATGAAGAATCAGGCATAAAATGACTGTCTATGGCTTCCCTACGAAAAATTTTTCTGTGTATTTTTGTACTACAGTGGACTTCAGAGCAGCCCTAGATTACAGATGTTGGCAGTCAAGAGCTGACTTCCATGCAAGAAGAGTTTGAAGATCTTGAAAACTATTACAATTCTCAGGATGGGAGGTGATATAAAAAGTAGTCCTCATGTCTGAATTCTGACACCTGTCCTACACCTTAACTTGATCCATTTCTTACTCTTGATCTTTTGTGTTGTTAGGGTCCAGAAGACTGCAATAATCAATTACACACAATAAAAGACTTCACCAATGACTGAAAGTATCTACCCTATGTTCATATATAACCGGTTCAGAAGTGAGCAAAATTATTAGCTATTTGGTAAACTACAAGTAATTAATTCATAGTCTCAAGCAAGCTCACATCACAGAGTTAACGACACTGAATCAAATATGACAGTCTTCCAATTAACCTCCAAAAGCTTTAAATCAGATGCCCATGTGGCAGGAGAGCTATAGACTGAATGAGGTTTTTCCTTACCCATTTCCATCATCCCATTGGAATGAAAATTCAAACACAGACAATAGTTTGGCTGTGTGGGACAATTTTCTGTGTTACTTAAGGTGTATTTAAGAATCTGATATTTGAGGACTTATTTTATTAACATAAATTCATTATTATGTTATGGGAAAAAACCTTTGAAGTAAAACAGAAGTTCTACTAACATGCAACAGACCAGCTGAGTTTTTTTGCTAATCTGGTTTTATATAATGCAGATTAAAGTCAAAATACCATAGAGACAAATCATACCTCTTGGTCAATTCCTGAAAGAATGTAAAAATCAAACACAATAAAGAAAAAAAAGAACCCAGAAATACAATAAGTAGGGCTCCTATAGAGTCTAGTTATTCAGACTTCAAACTTGGTTTTGGTTTTTTTTATTCTTCTACAAATTTTCAGGTGCCTACCTTTGACATTAAGGTTTCTGGGCTACTAAGTATGAATTCATGGTAATCTATAAAGAGTAAGATCTTCCACTGTTTCATTTCCTTTCACAGAAATTTTAAGTATCTGATGCAGTTTGTAGGTATCAGAACACTCATCAGTCCTAGCATTTCAGAGTAAGGTACAACAGCTATTCTGCACTGAAGGGATATTTGCAATCAGCTCTACTTTTGATAAGCAGGAAAGGTAAAGATGGCCAAGCCTACTAAGATATGTTCTAGACCATTCAGAATAAAATGGGGATTAGGGCAGTGGAAGTCTATGCCTAACTGAACAGTTGCTACACATTCTGCTGTCCAGATGTCTAGAAACATGATTTTCTTTCCATTTTATTAAAACAGATTTTTAACCATGCTTTAATTAGAGCATTCGCAGATGATGCACCTTCTGAAAAGTCTGGTTTTATGCATTTGCATTGATGGCATTTCTGAAAAGAAACCGGGCAATCTTTTGAAACTTACAGAATGTGCTTTTTTAATGGGGTTGGGAGAAAGTCCTTGGGCTTGTTGCCGTTTTAACCTTACTCCTGAAACGCAGAAACAAAACTATGTTTAGGAAGGAGACATTGCTTTATTCGATAGTGCACAAAATCGGACACCCGGGGAAAGTTCCCAAATTGAGTGCAAAGTTAAACAGAAAACTTAAGATATTTATACACCAGATTGCGTATCTTGTTTACGTGATGCATCCATCATATTCGGCTCTATCTACCATATTTGCATACTGCTGGTGTTGCAAAACTGTACTACGCATGCGTGGGGGTCTCAGGTGGTTGTCGGTGGTCATTTGGGTAAGCGCCCCCTACTCATCTTGAGGTGAAGTTTACTTTAGGACATAGCTGTGGTTGTTACTCTTGCAGAAATGCTTTGTAGCTCAAGTCCTTGCAGCTGTTATCTTAAGATAAGTTTGTGTCTTTATACAAAGTTTCATCCTTGGTCCCACAAAGTCCTACGAAAGAGTATGTAAAGTTACAAAAGTATCTACGTAAGGAAATGTCCAAACACTGCCAGTATCAGGCTGAGCCAGCTAGACCACTCAAACTCTTAAATTGGCTGGAAATAACAACACATTTCAGCTATACTTCTCAGCAATACCCTCGCATTTTTTCATACAGACTTTTCCAAACGGCAAGTTGAAAAGCATCGAGAAATACCTTCGCTGATCTAAACATACAGAATTCTTCTCACTATTATTAGTACCTAATCCACATACATAAACAAAACAGCAACCACATGGAAAGTTACTAGAATGAAAAGAGGGATTCAATTTTCTTCTACGTGACTTTTAAAAGAAAATATAACAGAAGATCGTATTTATTATATTGATGTGGACTGAAAATAGTAGCTACATCAAAACACAAATACAGTTAGAGAATATCAATTCAAGGACAGTTTTTACTGAGAAATTAGCACAAAACCCAAAGCTACTACAGCAGTAAAATCTACATAAAAGAAGAACTCAAAACTGTTTGACATATTATACTAAATTAAAACATCTGTGGCCATGAGCCTGCAATTTCATACATTTGGACAGATTACTGTACTTGTGTGAAATGCAATCAACTTTTAAACACTTTGCTATGGTTCACAGATGCTAATGCAATCATAATTAACATCTGAGTTATCATTCCTTACACACCAAGTTTCTATCAAAATCAGTGATTTTAAGAATTCAAGGTCAGGCCTTCAAACACTGAAATCTCTTGTCACTGAATATCTGGCAATGACTAAACTACAATGATTAAACATCTGGTTAGACTAAAATATAGTTGTTCAAGGAGTTCAAGAAAAAACAGCTACTAGAGGGGTGGAAAAAAATAGAACTGATTGCAGGTTTGTTAACCTGAGGCAGTAATTTGACTGCTTATCACTGCTTCATCAGCGCATCTTTATATGTTGAATAAAGCAGACACTAGATTATTGCTTTAATCAGCGTCATAAAACATCATGCTTCTCTCTGCTTCCTAACAGCTGGTTTAAGAGGAATAAAAGGTTTATTTGATGGGTAAGTTGGAAGATCTCCAAGGGCCCTCTAAGCTGCTGCTTTTCTGCAGTTGAACTTTCAAAGCAAGTTGAGTCTTTACAAACACTGTTAGCTTAGTTTTTTGGAGCATAAAGTCTTCTACAAAAAAACCCAAAAGTCGAGATAAATTTGCTAGCTCCAACACAAGAATCTATTCACTCATCCTTTAACATAATAATGTCAATTATATCTTGCTGTGCCATCAGTAAGGAAAAAACATTACTTCCCTTAGACACACCAACTTCAAATCTAATTCCGTAAAACAGAAGTAGTATTTCACTACCTACAAATCATGCTGCTAAATTATGAGGTTTGACAATTATACTTCCATATTAAATCATTTTCACAAAAAAATCCCTCTAGCTCTCATTTTTCTTTCCCTTTGCTATGGAAGAGACCTATATAAGCAAAGCAAACTGACCAAGCCTGTACGTAAGGGAATCTCTGTGACACAGATGTCAAAAAGAACCTCCTTGCACAGCACTGATTGCAGTACAGGACCCAAGAAACTTTATGCTGGACAGAAAATAAGATTTTTAGAAGCTCTTTATGTGAACCTATTGTTACCGTGATGTTGAGCACCTATAAAGGTCCCAAAGTACATAGCAACCTCCCCCCAGAAAACCAAAAAACACCCTCCCAAACCAAACATGTACAAAGAAAGTAGTGTTAAGAAGAATAAGCTCTCTCTGGGGTTTTTTTGGTTGGTTTTTTTTTTTTTTTTTTTAGTATACCTGAAATTACCTCAAATTATTAAAATAATAATAATAATGAGGTAATTCAGCTGAGGATGTCTCTAATTAAGGTTTGCTCGACTTTTCTTATCAAAGTTTGAAACAGAACAAACAAGCAGCACCACTAGATCCCTACCAATTCCAGGAATTTTCTAGTTATGATAGCTGGTAGAAAACTGAGCATCTCTCCTAATGTCACATTATTTTATGTCATGCAAATTTCACTGTGACCTGCATCTTTAACGTGGCTGTGTAAAACAGTACTAGAAGTCATATTTACAGGTGGGCTTCCCTCTAGTGTAAATTCTTTGCACAGTCACGATTACCTTCCTGATGCCCTCAGTTTGAAGATTAAGGTCCTCTTTGGTGATAAGCTTTGCCCTTGTACTGCCAGAGTTAATTCTCCTCTTAGGGAAATTGAATTATGATTACTCTACACGTTATCTTCACTTTAGTTATTGAACAAATACAACTAACAAATTAAAAAAACCTCACTCACCTGGTCATCTCAGCTTGAGTTACGTAGTCACAGATGAGGAGGGAAAGGTCAAGTACAATCCACTGAATTTTGATATTTAAAATGGGCAATTTGCAAAATGGTCATTTGATACACTGGTAACTGTTTTCATTACAGTAAGAAAATAACTTTCAAATAGAATCACAACCTTCAAGGGTACATTAGACTTGGGCACATGCGCCATGCAATACTGCAAAGATTTCTTATTCTGCTGCAGAAGTTAACAAGACAGTCGTAATTAAATTAAATTAAAACGGGCTCTCAGAAACCCCTAAATTATGCCTGGGAGCTCTCCAGTCCCACCAGGATTAGGTAAGCACGAAACTGTTTTACAGATATCTCTATTCCACCCTGCCTATTAAAGGTACAGCACAGTACCTCCAGCAATATTGATTTTGAGGACATGCTCTATTTGAAAAAAATAAGAGGCACACAATACGATTTATTATTCAATAATCCCATACTTATTTATCAGAACATTTAACACAGATATGCAGGAACCTAGGACTTCATTTCTGTGCACCACCCCCGTCCCCACCCCACCAGCCCCTGCAAGATCAAGGCTGTGATCTGACAAGGACAGCAGTTATTGGTTTTGTCTTTGGTTTTTTTGCTCCCCTCTGACCAGTTTTTGTCTTATTTTACAAGTCCACATAGAGGTCATTTATGGTCTATCTCTAATATCACTGAGAAGTCTCTGGACTAATATCCAGGCAAGAATTGCTACAGATGGCTTATCCAGTGTAACAGCGAAGCCACAGGTATGCATTTTGGGATGGTGTAGAGAACAAGAGCATAGGTAAGTATGCATCCTCCAGACTTCTAAAGCTTATGTTATTGCCCCACATCTTCACTCAGCTGAAGTTAATACTAATTTGCTATGGCTCCATGTATCAAAATTTCATTTCCAGATACAGTAGGGAATACATTCAGGTACGTGAATATGTTGAAAAGCCAGCACACAAAAGCAATTTCTTTGCTTTAATGAGAAAGAATAGCAAACTAAAGACAGATCATTCTCAATGCAGAGCTTTTACTAGGCAGACAGAAAAGAAATCAAGGCATCCACTACAATGAAATAATATAGTGAGACTTAGAGAAGGGGAAAATCCTTTTGAACTCTCAACTGAAGAAGCTTCAGCCAGACATGCATCAAGATAAACAGTAATGCCTCCTTCAGGACAGTGAGTACAAGGAAATTAAGAAAGCAATTAGCCCTTTCTCTTATGGAGGTGCTCTATACTTTGTCTCATCAAAATCTTGTGAGTAGGTTTTATCCATTAAGATAAGTATCCTATGTTAAAGGACTGCCTGAAACAATACTCTGTAAGTTTTTGTACACAGAGCTCCAAAGTAAAAAAAAACAAACCAAAAAACCAAGCAGCATAAAAAAATGAAGAGAAATAGCATTGCACGTCCAGGAACTACACACAGCGCCTTTTATTTAAACTCCAAGAGAAATCTCTTGTCACCTGACTTCCAACACCAAATTGCCTCAGCTGGTCCACAAGGAGTTATGGGGACAACTGGCCTCTGTCCTCCTGTAGTGCCCTGAGCAGAGCCCAGGCTAGTTCTTTTTTTCCAAGGCAAAAGGGGGTGGGCAGAATCAACCCCAGACTCAACCAGAAAAAAAGACTACAGACAGACAGAAACAGAGGACAAAAAAACTGACAGGATGGTGTTTTACACTCCACCCTTTCATTCCATAGTCGTTCACTCACACCAGATGTAATGTTCCTTCTTGAGGCAGCACGAACCCCTGCCACAAAGACCAAGATGGAAATGACAAAAGATTTCTTCCCATCAGCTCCAACTGCTTGGGGAAATTTAACCTCTTAAATAGAATTTGTACTGTAGATGGTATTTGAAAACCAGCTAGCTACTGAACAGCTATTCTATTTACTGGCTGTGACAGCTACTGCTGCATCACCAAAACCAGGCAGGGTACAATCTCTCCATCACTATGTTTTCTTTTATTTGGTATTCTTTTTAAAAGGGCAATGTTTTGGAGGAGGAAGTGCACCAACCAGGTACCCACAGTTTGGGGGAACATCAACATTTTTGGTTTAATGAACTACATACAAAGACATACTTCTGTATGGAACTGCTTATGCCATTATCAACATGAACTATGTTGAGCTGGCCTTGCATTGTATCAGACCAAACACAAACCAAAAAAGATTTCTAAAAAGAAAAAAACAACTCCAAAGCCCTTTCTAGAAGAGAAAAAAAAAAAATCATTTCTAGACGATAAAGTACAATTCCTTTTACCTTTCATTTTATATCTCCTCCTTCCTATTGGTACATTAAGAAATTTACCTTCTGACTTAAGAATAACATGTCAGATAACAGTACCTGCCTACACCTACAGTATATACCCATAACAGTATATACCTAACCTATATAGTACATACCTGTAATTACACCCTGAAAAAAGGTGAGAAGCTGTGTATTCTTTCAGCAGTGACTTATATATGCTGAGAAGACTGATAAGATGGCAACAGAGAGGTTACACTGGGAATTGTTCGATTTTACTGCTGGGGACTAGGAATAGATGTTGTTCTCCTGTTTATATGAGCCAACAGTTTCTATTCACCAGCAACACAACAGAAAAGCTTCTTGGTTTGATGGATAGCCAGGTAAGTTTTGTAAACATTTTTTAGATTATAATAAGCAAGGTGGGTTTTGTTTGTTCTTTTTTAATAATAGAGTGCACTCGGGAAACAAACTGCCCAAAGCTAACAACATTCCGTTATTACTTTACTACCTAAGAAATCATTGAAATTTCAAGAGCTAGAGAGCTATGGCTTTCATTCCACCTGACATAAAAATCTGGCAAACACACAAACATTTGGAAACAGATATATTACATTCTGATTAATCCTGCTGTATCTTTTGCTATTTTCACCTGTGAGTAGGCACATTCTATTAAGTGAAAACAAGAAGGCCAGTTATTTGTGTGGGGAAAGAAAGAATGAGGGGAAAAAAAAGGTATTTCACAGAGCTAATTTTTGCATCACATTATCTACCTTAGCCCCATGAAAAGAAATAGCACCAGAATGAAATAGTCCTTCTACAGACCAGACCATGACTCTTCTCAAAGGGAGAATTTTGCACCAGAACTAGGAATGACAGTTTCAAGTAAAAAGAATTAATATGCACATTGGGATTTGGAAACCTCAAGATATTCAGTGTCAAACAGCTGTTGCACAGATAGGTCTTCAGAGCATTGCCTGCAATTACCTCTGAAGGGCCACATATGGTTTTGCTTGTGATGGGAAGCAGAAAAAAAGGCAGCAACTTGTGGTGAGTTGACCCTGGCTGGATGCCAGGTGCCCACCAAAGCCGCTCGATCACTCCCCCTCCTCAGCAGGGCGGGGGAGAGAAAATATAACGAAAGGCTCATGGGTCCAGATAAGGACAGGGAGAGATCATTCACCAATTACTGACACAGGCAAAACAGACTCGACTTGGGGAAATTAGCTTAATTTATTAACAATCCAATCAGAGCAGGGTAATAAGAAATAAAACCAAGTCTTAAAACACCTTCCCCCCACCCCTCCCTTCTTCCTGGGCTCAACTTTACTCCTGAATTGTCTACCTCCTCCCCTCCAGTGGTGCAGGGGGACAGGGAATAGGGGTTGTGGTCAGCTCATCGCACATTGTTTCTGCTGCTCCTTCCCCCTCGGGGGGAGAACTCCTCATACTCTTCCCCTGCTCCAGTGTGGGGTCCCTCCCACGGGAGACAGTCCTCCATGAACTTCTCCAGCGTGGGTCCTTTCCACGGGGTGCAGTCCTTCAGGAACAGACTGCTCCAGCATGGGCTTCCCCCGCGGGGTCACAAGTCCTGCCAGCAAACCTGCTCCAACATGGGCTCCTCTCTCCACGGGTCTGCAAGGTCCTGCCAGGAGCCTGCTCCAGCATGGGCTTCCCATGAAGTCACAGCCTCCTTTGGGCAGCCACCTGCTCCAGCATGGAGTCCTCCATGGGCTGCAGGTGGACAGCCTGCCTCACCATGGTCTTCACCACAGGTGGCAGGGGAATCTCTGCTCCGGCACCTGGAGCACCTCCTCCCCCTCCTTCTTCACTGACCTTGGTGTCTGCAGAGTTGTTCCTCTCACATATTCTCACTCCTCTCTCCAGCTGCAACTGCACAGGTTCTTTTGTTCCCCCTTCTTAAATATGTTATCACAGAGGTGCTACCACTGTTGCTGATGGGCTTGGCCTTGGCCAGCGGTGGGTCCGTCTTGGAGCCGGCTGGCATTGGCTCTGTTGGACATAGGGGAAGCTTCTAGGAGCTTCTCATAGAAGTCACCCCTGTAGCCCCCCCTGCTACCAAAACCTTGCCAGACAAACCCAATACACAACTCCTCAGTTGCTTATAGCTCCAGCCCAACCTGTTCATGTCCCCTCCTTTTCAGTGTGACCTCAGTTGTCATGTGGAATGTCTTCAATCTGTGACAGCCATTCAGGATTCTGTGCCCTTGCTTCCAATTTATATGATCCAATATTTACTTCCAAAAAATAATTCCAGATTAAGGTTGAAAGTGCCATCAAAAGCTAAGAAAATATTTGGATTTGTGCGACTTGAATTCTACTCCTTGCTTGTACAACTGTGATAAAACTATTAAAATACTGGATTTCCTCCCCCCCGTGAAACCTTGGGTCTAAGTGCCTACAACAGACGATTTCTATACACTGAGAAGCTAACGACCAGTCCAGTTCATTATGTCCACATCCATATCCTGCACTTAATATATAAAACAATTACTTTCCTAATTTTTTCCCCAGTGCTGCCATTAGTATTCTATACAAACAAGTATGTGTCTCTGGTACATTAGCATGTCACGAGCTGTAGCATTGTGAATGAGAGTTTTGCATGAAATCTACCTACAGCCTGACAGCCGGAGGATGCCAACCATGGTAGGAACAGAGTAAGCCCAACAGATTCATAGTCTTGCCTTGAGAAAGACAAATGCTTAAAATCTGATGTTCAATACAATTCATTTTTTAAAAGAGAAACTTGCTGCATAATTTCTAAGAAATGTACTGTGTCAGCCAAATAAACTGTTTTTCACTTGAAGGCAGAAGTCAGAGCCAATCGTATTAGCGACTTTGTGATAATTGTTCATTTATTGTAAGTGATAAATCTCAAAGTACCAAACTCAACCTTTTACACTTGTTTGCTTTTTAATAACCCCTATGTACCAATATAGAGAGTCACTGTCAGGGGAAGAGGCCTAATGCTCTGTATAGTCAATTGTTCCTCATAATAACTGTTCTGTGTAATATCTGAAGTAAATCCATCTTTGGAGAGAAACTGAAATGATGTTGGCAAATAAAGCTAAAATAAACCAACATAAAAAGCCCAAATAAACAGCAGTGTATTCAATTACATAAAATTAGTAAATATGACCCCACACATATGGGGAAAAATGAACATATGATCAAACTAATAAGATTATGCAAAAGAAGCTTCTAATAATAGGCCTGTGATTAATCTTTTTTAGTCTTGGGGTTTGCCTATAATCATTCTTCATGTGCATAATTTAATTCAGGCAAAACCTAATTCTATTCAAAGGACACATCTTACAACAACCCTCCAATTGTGAGGACTACTTTTCCTAATCTAGTTACAGTTCAGCAGATGGTACAGAGTCCACTCCTGTGCCATGCTTAGCTTTGTGCCATGCTTTGTTTTACTGACAAAGGGAGAGTTTTAATGGGACCATCAAAACACGGTTCCCTTGGTATACTGAACAGATAAAATAGAAGTGAGGAGAATTTCTCAGAAAACCTTATGACTTCTAAAAGTTATCATAATAATTACTTTGCTGGCTTAGTCTAGTAATACTTCCCTCTACTCCTTAACCATCTTATTTTCCAGGGGTTATTGCATGATTTTCGAAAAAAAATAAATGCTATGTTATTGAATCAAATGGCATCTGTAGCATAGAGTCATAGACTATCTCAGGTTGGAAGGGGCCCTTAAGTCCACCCTTCTGCTCCTCACAATACTACCTAGAGCTAAACCATATGACTAAAAACCTTGTCCAGATGCTCCGTGAACTCTGACAGGCTTGGTGCCATGACCACTTCCCTGGGGGGCCTGTTCCAGTGGCCATCCACCCTCTCAGTGAAGAACCTTTTCCTAATGTCCAATCTGAATTTCCCCTGATGCGGCTTCATTCCATCTTCTCATGTCCTATCGCTGGTCACCGGCATGAAACACATTATCTGGTGTTTTATGCTCTGTGTGTGTGCGTACACATATGTGCCTGTGTCTCCATATAAAGCAACATATATTTTAATGTAAAGTTTTCCTAGGTTTAAGAAACATGATATTTACAGCAAAAATGTATTAAAATATCCCAATATTTTAATTTGCTTTACAAGTTTCACAGAAGAACGAAGGATAAAAAAAGGGAAAACCAGGGAAATAAGAAAGGAAGTTCTACAGAAATTCTACTTTCTGCAATAATTTTTTTTTTAAAAAACATGAAATACAGTGAAAATATTTTCCAGTTCTGGAAAAGTTTTCAGCTCCTAAAACTAACTAAAATCTTCAGGACTAAGAAAACATTCAGGAAAGTTGTTCTCTCTTTCTTTCCCCAAGTTGTTTTGTCCAGAGGTTTAGATTGGATATCAGGAAAAATTTCTTTACCAAAAGAGTGATTAAGCATTGGAACAGGCTGCCCAGAGAGGTGCTGGAGTCGTCATCCCTGTAGGTGTTCAAAAAAGGTGTAGACGTGGCACTCCAGGGCCTGGTTTAGGAGGCATGGTGGTGTTGGTTGACAGTTGGACTTGATGATCTTAGAGGTCTTTTCCAACCTTAATGACTCTATGATTCTATGAATTAAGGAACCCCACTGCTGGACGTTGAGACATTCTCTAGCATATATTCATTTTCCAGCTTCCTAAAATGCAATGTACTACAGGTGATAACTGAGGCAAATATTAATTTCCTGTTCTCATAAGGATAATTATGGTCTTTTGGTTATGAACCACACATGAAACAAGTTGCAGCCTTCAGCCAATTATCAGGAAGACCTCAAGCACCATCACTTCAACCCCTCAAATTGCACCTTTGCTCCCCATTTTCTCTCATTCTCAAACTGAGTACATACAAAAATTCATCTGTTTGCTCTGAACAAACAGTTCATTTTTTGCTGCATATGGTGTTAGAACAGGCCCCTGTAAGACAAATGCTGCAGGTTCCATATTCACTTATTAGTGAATATTATGTACATAAAAAGCAGACTAACAAGGCATTGCAGAAACCCCAAATACAGGTTAATTTCCATGCTATAGGCTACCAAGCTCTTACTAATATTAGAAATAAGAGAAAAAAGGCTTAAAGTTTTAATTAGAGACAACAAAAGATTCTGGAATGAAATCTCAATACGTTCTGAGCAAAATCAGTGAAGTTGCTCTAAGTGTGATTTAGATCATGATGTGAAGAGATGAGTTCCTTGGTATGGATTTCTGTCTTTTAATTTATATTACAGCTACTACTACTACAAGCCTCAACTGTAGTGTTGGGAGGTATGAATTAACATTAATATACTCAGGGATCTGTTGGCTAACACCATAAAAACATTGGAGTCCAAGCCTGCTGCAAAGCAGCATACCAAAACCTTGGCAGAAAGGGAATGCAGCTAACTGCATCAGTTGACCGAAAGCTAAAAGCTGCAGTAGTAAATGCATGTAGCCGTAGCTCAAAATAGTATATACAAACTGTCCCAGGTAGAACAGAAAGGACAACTAATCACTGGCCGAACTGCAGGGAAGTAGCAGAGATGCAGGATGCTTCTACAGCTATCAGAGTTTAAAAAGAAAAAAACTACCAACCAGAAGAAAACTAAAGAACACTTTGAAAAATGAAGGGGGAAAGTAGCATTCTTGAGGGTAAAGGGGTAGTTTAACAACTGTTTTGCATGTGGAAGAATGGAAAGAAAGCATCCTTCCTACAGCACAGCTCAGGCAAATCCAGAAACAAAGGTAGTCATCAGCAACACAAGAGGTAAGGATGCGTATTTCACCTTAACAATGAAATAGTAACGTTGTTATAAAAAAAAATGTACTCAAGGGAAAACTGCAGCTTAAACCCGAAGTCAGTGCCCATAGAGCTGCGAAGGCACCATTTAAAAGAAAGTTCTGTTTGTCCCAAAATCTTCCCAGAAATCTTCCTGAGGAGATGTGCTCTATCATGAAGCAAGACCCTGTGCCTGGCAGCATGCCTGCTAAATGGGTTCGTAACACTATATGTCTCTGTCTGTCCCCAAGCTGCACTGGAGGCTGCTGAGGTGCAAAATCTGTTTGCACGCTATTAATCTCAAATACACTACATAAGGCATAGTAATACAATTTACTACATATACGTATGTGCATAATCTGACCTCAAGACAACATACAGATATGGTTCAAAAGCATCTCTGTTTCATCACATATTACTTCAGTTCTCCCTGTTACTCACTTTTCTTTACAGACATATCATTGCCCTTCCAGACTGTTATCTGCTTGCACAGTCTGGCAAAGCAAAATCAGACAGAAGTTCTGCAGATTTAATAAGAACGCTTATAATGTGTCACAAGCTTCAGTGACTCTGGGGATTAGATGTATTTAGAAATGCTATGTAATCGTCAATTTCTGCAAGTAACCATGGTTTGGGATTAAAATATATAAAAACTTGTCAAGACTCTGATATACTTAATATCTTCTTAGTGACATCTCATTTAGAGAAAGGATTCATTAACCTCAAAATGCTATTGTTTTTTCATAGCAGCAGTACGAGATGTAAGGTTGAGCTGGTGCTTGCTTTATAAACACATTTTCAGAGACACTGTCTGAATGGATTCAGATCTCAGCAGTCTAAAATTTAGTACAACAAGGTATGAGAAAAACATTGAAGTCTATTAAATGGGCTTGCATACTGGAACCTCACAAAACACGACTGTAACCTGAGTTGAGGCTGTTTCTGCTCCCTAAATAAGAGAGGCCCTAAATTAAAATGACTAGAAGTTGTCTATGAAGCATCCTCAGAACAGGTCATTGGGTGTTGTGGGGAAAATATTTGAAATGAGCCAGATATTTTCATGCAAGAATGAATATTAAGTACTGAGGAGGTACAGTAGTTAATTTTCATAATGTTCTTGATTATGCAGCAAATATAGCATTGCAAGTTTCATTACAAGGTAAAATAGATNCTGAACAATTGGAGGTTCTGAAGTAAGTTTTTCATCTTGCCCAATTCTTCACTCATCAACCTCATTATCAAAAAGACTGATCTATACATACAACAAAAAGCAGTATGCCATTGCTCTGGTCAGGAGCTGGACTGAATCATATTCTGTCTTCTATACTCTTATTCTTATTTCCTCAAACATCCTCACTCTTCAAATGTTGACTGAATCCCAAGCAAAGACTCCAGGAGAAGGGAAATTTTCTCGTTTTTTCTATCAACATCTTTCCAAGCGTTTTTACAATGTCATGTAAATAACAGCATCGTTGTATAAAACAGTGTAACTGAAATGTTGTAATTAATTTTGATACCTGTAATCATAACCTGTAATTATTGTGTAACTGGAGAACTATAATCAAGGAGCAAAGCCCAATTCCATATTTGATACATTTCACAGCAAGAGCTCTGTGAGTATGCATCTAAATAGGAGAAAACTCTACAAGCCAGAAGATGAGCTATACAACGAGTACACTTTTAAAAGTCATTGTAACTAGAGATGCTCAACAAATAGCTCAACTGAATAAAAAGGGGAAGGAGGGCAAAAAAAATAGTGTTTCGATGGTCNCAAGTTTCATTACAAGGTAAAATAGATTCTAACAAATTTTGTTTTGACACTAACTGCCATTCAAATGAGTAAAAATACCCTCATTTATTTTAATGACAGCTGGCTTAAAAACACACACGCAAATAAGACAATATTACATAAAGAAAAAAAGTCAAATAACAAAATATAAATAAAATGCTAAATATAGGGACGCTATGGTCTTCACCACGCCTAAACATCAAAGAACAGATAATGAATAAACATAGAAAAGAAACAGAGACAACATACACAGGTGTGTGTGTGTTGTATTTACACAGAATGTATTTGTAGTCCCATCAAAAAGAGCACCTATGTAGCTGAAGAAGGGGAAGCGGCAAACTTCCAGGTAGCCAAAGCAAGCCCAGCCTCTCTGGGATTTTTGCTTAAGCAACTACCTCTGAACAATTGGAGGTTCTGAAGTAAGTTTTTCATCTTGCCCAATTCTTCACTCATCAACCTCATTATCAAAAAGACTGATCTATACATACAACAAAAAGCAGTATGCCATTGCTC
>WAAD01033823.1:0-12849 GCA_013389945.1 Fregata magnificens
AGAAGAGAAGAGAAGAGAAGAGAAGAGAAGAGGTCGAGTCTTAAGTCTCTGTGGCCACAGAAGGACACCATAGCTTCTCTTTACTCTGAATTTAGTAGGTCACCTGTTCTGGACTTCCAGCTAATGATGATCCTGTGTGTTAGATGAGGGAGGTAGGTTAATGGGTGGCTCTGTACAATGGGGGTAGAATACAGGTGTCACAGGCAGGCACAGGAGGGGTGCTGGGATGGAGGAGAGGAGTCAGGGAATGGTGAGATGCTTACAGCAAAGGGACAAGGATTTGTTTGGCTCCTTATTGGGTCCCTTCCTGATGTAGACATCTCAGACCAGAGATGTGCCAACGTATCAGCTGCTCCCTAAACCCACCTGGGAATGGAGTCTGCAGGGACCCAGCCCCTGTGCCACCTTGCACAGACTTAGCCTCTCACCCCCCCACCAACCCCATCCCAGCCTCCTGCCTCTCTGTGCACCACTCTGCATGCAAAGTCTTCCACCACCCTCTCCTGCACAGGTGGGATGTTCCCCTGCCCCGGAAGGTCCCCGTGCTTGGAAGGTGCCACATTACCAAGGGGGTGGGAAGAAGAGGGTGAAGGGGAGGGCAGAAGGAAAAACAATTCAAGCCAAATGGTGGTATGGACATCAGGTGTCCAGGTAAAGAGTGTCCGACACAGGCCCTCAGCCCGGGTGCTCAGCATGAGGTAGAACAGTGCCCATCACCAGAACCCAAAGCATCAAATGTCATATCCCGTGCCTTGGGGAAGGAGGCTTAGAAACATCCGAGGGCAGAGACAAACATGGCCAGGCCACGGAGGCCCGTTGACGGCTTTGGAGACGGCCTGAGGCATCTGTCCCCATCCCCCACATCTTCAACCCAATCCAAGTTCAAGCACTCACATCGAGGTGGTCTGGCCCCAAGGAGAGCCCAGCTCTTCCCTGTCCCCAGGCCACCTCCAGCCCACCAGGTCTCCCTTCCCCACCACAGTTTGCCCCTCTTCCCAGGCTCTTGGCAAGGACTCTAGGAAAGTCTGGGTCTAAAATATGCCCTGAATATCAGGCGCTGAGGGTCCTTGTGCAACCCCAACCTCACCCCTAATCCTGGAAAGTCTCTCTTCCATCACCCCTATTAAAGCAAATATCTCCCCACCCCACTGCCCTCAGGTGTCTTGCCGATAAACAAGCTGAAGGGAAAGTTATTAGCTTTTATTCATGGTGTCTAAACTAAAGTAAAACATCAACGGGGTGACTGTACATAATAATAGACTAGATAAAGTCCATTTTTCTTGGGCCCTCTGAAAGCGATCCCCGAGCCTTAAAACAGGTCTCTTAATAAATATCTTATCTTCCCGCCACAGAGCCCTGGCTGCAGATAACCAGACAGCCATTACTGTACCTCTGAAATAACTCCATTTCCATCAGGGCCACTTCAAACGGGCTCATCTTTAAAGACCCCCTCCCTCCCTGAGGGGAGGTGGGGGAGGCTGGAACCTCCCTGGGCGGGGGGGAACCAGCAAGGGGCAGGGGATTTTATGCAAGTCCCCAGGCAGGGTGGGAGGTTACTGCATTGCGATGCATTCCCTTCCACAAGTAACCATGGAGCGAGGCATCCCCTCTGTGAGCCAAAAGCCTAAATCCACCCCCCCACAACCGTGCCCTGCATTGGGGTGAGCAGTGCTGGGCTCCCACAGTCCAGCTCCCCTGGGTCTGCTCTGCAAGCAGAGAGATGGTTGGGCAGGAGAGCAGGGACACAGCAGGCAGCTTCCATCTTCTCGGGGGAAAAGGCCTTCCCAGTGGGCGCCTCCCAGGCTGCAAGGTGATGCTGTACAGGTTGCGCTGGACTCCTTTATTAATACACCATACAGGTGATAGTGGATTTATTAAGTATATTGCTGTGATTTCACATTTAATTTACTAAGAATACAATGGTTTGGGCTAGAGGACCCAAGGGAAATCTAGGCAACAGTGAGCAAAAATCCATGAAATTCAATGTAGCACACTAATCATGGAGGCATTATAGTATTAATTGCTATAATGATATACTTCTAATCCTATCTTACACCGCGCCACATAATTTCATTGGGTAAGAGAGGAAAGGAATTAAATTGAGTTCAATACAGGCAAGCGTGTAACTTAATAGAGTAGTTTGACTCCTGCACACTCACAGGTTTAGGGCTAATGTCATGCAACACAGTCCGCAGCGGGGAAGAAGGACGGCACAAGACTTTTGACACCCTCACTGAAATCTGGAAGCAATATGGAAAAGTGTTAGATTCCTGCTTTTCGAGAGGCAACCCGGCCATATAAAGGATAATTAGAATTCGTTGTAAAGATGATTTATCATGTCTATCATTGTGCTTGAAAAGGGTAGGTCACCCATGAATGCTGATGAAATTTCAAAGATCTGCTCCCCAAGGACTCTCCGCATCTGCTGCCCTCTGAGATGGGGAAATAGCCCGGGGCAAGCTTCTCATTAATACCACAGGAAAATATAAGCATTTCGTCCGGCATAACATTTTTCTTCAGTATTACACCTGACACGATCAGACCTTTAAATAACGTGGTAATAGGGCTCACTTTAAAGTTCATGTACTTGGTGTCGTGTCCCCCCGCCCCGTTCCCCCTCCCAGGTTTCAGCTAGGCAGTAGCTCGCTCTAACAAGGCAGCGTTTGGACCCGAAACACGCTTTCTCCTGTAACAAATATTGGGTGAGGTGGGCGGAGGTGGTAAAAGTAGCTTTTGATCTTGCTTGTGTAATATGCAAAAGGACATCAAAGCGAGGGAAGAGGGGGAGGGAGAGAAAGGAAAGCAGAGCAGGAATAGCCCTAGACACTGGAACACCAAATAGCTCATGAACAGCTAAATAAAACATAATTAGGAAAACACGATAAATTGGTGGTTCTTTAAAGAGATGGATGGCGGGGCGGGCTGGGAGCGCGGCCAGGGGAGGCGGGCACGTCCCGTTTCAAAGCCGGCCCCGAGGGCAGCCCAAGCGCAGCCCAAACCTCGGAGGGGGGACGGGAAAGCCCCGGGGGCGCCGCTCGGCAGGACCCCGGCCCCGTCCCGCCCGGGGAGCNAGCCGCGGGGGCGCCGGTTTGTTTGGGGTTGGTTTGTTTGTTTGTTGTGTGGCCTCTCCTTTATGTTGATCAGGCCCGGTTGCCGGCGCTGGGTTTAATTGATTTGCGGGGCGGGCAGTTGAGACCATCAAGGGAAACTTCAGCCCTTGCAGGCTCTGGAGAAAATAACGATCGTATCGGTGAAACCGGCGTGAATAGCAAACACAGCCTCCCCCCTGCATGTTCACACGCAGATGGGGACGCGGCCACCCCGGAGACCCGGGGGTGCCCGGGTGAAGCTGCAGGGCGGGACCGGCCGTCTGGGGCCGAGGGAGAGGGCGGGATGCGTCCCGGGAAGGACACACGTGCGGGGGGGAGCAGAGAGGCCAAATTCACCGCCCCCCCCGAGGCAGACGATCTCTCTGCCCCCGAGGGGAGCCGGGCCGGCAGGCTCCGTCCTGCCCCCGGCCAGCTCTCCTTCCAGCTCTGCACTTGGGGGCCTCCTCTCTTCTCTGCGATACTGGGGCTCTTCCCTCTGCTCACTTCACTGGTGCTTCCTTGCCACTCCTGTGGTCCTGGGGGGTCCAGCCCAGCCTGCAGGATCCCTTTTCAGCTCCCACCACAGCAGCAAGGCCACGTCCCGCCTGCACTTGGAGCAATTCAGGCCACAGGGTGGATCCCACGAGTCTGTAGCAAAGCAGGTGCTTAAGCAAGCCCCAGGTCGTGACCTGCCTTGTAGGGGAGGGCAGGGTGAAACAGCTTGATGCAAGGGCTCTCCTGTCACCGCCCGGGCTTGGCCGCTCAGAGCTGATCTTGGGCCTGCTCTGGCTCGGTCCCTTGCCTCTTGGTGACTCTGCTCTCCAAGGGGAGATTGAAAGCCCTCCTGTAAACAACTGGTGAAGGTCAGGGGAAGGAAAGCCTGACACCACTTAATGAAAGACAGTTGCAGACAATCTTTTGCTCAGTTGTCCGTGTCTGGGAGGCGTGGGGATCTCTGTGTTCAAGCTTTTTAATTTCCATTCTAATTTGCAAGTCATAAAGAGAGACAGTATGCAGTCCATGGTCTCCCGTTTAATTTCTTGTCACCCTAATCACGCCAGTTTAACCCTCACTCGCTTGCCTAGTTGCTTCTTATGCTCGGCCCTAGCTACCATCTCCTCTGCGAAACACACCTGCCCAGACACATTAGTGTCCTGCTTGCACTGCACATCTGTGGTTCTAATACTATTTCAGTGACCTCTGCCCAGATGCATTTGAGCAGCAGCCCGTAGAAAGAGCGTCAAAAAACCCCACAGCCCTCTGCCTCCTTTTTAATGTTTGGTTGGATGGTTTTTAAAGGGGCTGGTGGGAGTGAGGATGACTTTTTCAGAGCTCTGCCCGCCTGGTTAGAACCACCTTTTCCCTCAGTGCGGGGACACGCATCCGGGGAGTCCCTGGCAAGGCTGCGGGGGGCGGAGGGCCCAAAGCCCGGTCCCCTTCCCGTGCTGCCGGGGGACGGGGAGCGCGCGGNCCCGGCGGCCGCTCCTTCTGCAGAGAACCGGCGCCCGGGAGAAGGTGCCGGGACGCCCCTGCCTCAGTGGACGTGCGGGGCAGATGTTAAGAAAAAGAGCTTCCGGCGGCAGCTGGGGGCGGGGGGGCTGTGTTTTAGTCTCCTCGTGGCTTTGGCAGAGGGATCCCACCGGCTGCAAGGGATGGGTGGTGACGGGCGCTCCCGCAGAAGCGGGTGCCCTGGGGACTGTTCTGCTCTCTCCAGTGACAGGTTTGCGCCACCGAGCCCACACAAACAGCGTGAGAAGCAATAAAAGCCACCTGTGCCTTAAACAAGGTAGCAGCCCTGCGCCGCCCACCGCTGCCACGGTCCACCACGGGCAAATCTTCACTCCACCGCAGGGACGCGAACTGGGATTAACCGAGTCTCCTCCTCTTCTTCCCCCTCCTCGCGTTAGCGGAGCGACTCCGGGTGGCAGGGAAACCCTCTCGTGGGTCTGCGAGCGCCCTGGGCAGCAAACGGGACCTAGGGGAGACTTCTCGCGTGGGGGAGAGCAAGGAGACAGGGAACAAACCAGCCCTGGCTTCTAGCCTTCATCAAATAGTTCCCCCGTACCCCCCGCACGGCGCCCATGGAGGTATTCCCAGGGACGCTCTGCTTTGTCACAAACGACTTTTTTAAAAAGCAAACATCAAGTTCTACACGATCATATTTTCATCAAAGGTAAAATAGCATCACAGCAAACATGAAAATATCCAAGAAGCTGCAGCAGAAAGAACCAGCTTTGCTGGCCACACACAGCAGAAGCATTTACAGCTTTTTGTGACTTGAGAACATATCGAGCACGGCCCTGGAAATACAGCCTCCTCCCCTCCCTCATCCCCCCCTACAGAATGAAGATTATATTGTAAGGAACAAACTTAGAAAACATGCTCCAGAGAGCTCGGTGGGGCCTCTTCTTCTACCTCCTCGCAGCTCATCCAATGCCTTGTCTTCCTGGAGAAGCTGCCGGTTTATCCCCTTCACCACATTGGATCTTGAGTGCATTTTTCTTACTGCCCCGGCCGAAGCCGAGTGCTTTATTAATACTTTAACCAAGCAAAAAGACTACATTTGCTACGCTCAATTTTTAAATATATTCGATTGGAAAGAGAAAATTGTGTGTCTCAACTAAAATGGGGCTGCTTTGTCAGTAAGAGACAAAGAACAGAGCAGGTGATTATTTTCCAACAGCCTAGTGGCTCCTCAGAGCAGCTTTCACTCGCAGCAACAGGCAGGAACTTTTTGATTGAGAAATACTGGTAATCCTGAGAACTACACCAGAGGAGCTTGAATCCCAAACCTCAAGTAAACACAAAACAAAGAGTATTTATCAGCCTTCAAGCAGCAGCCCTTCCCGAGCCGCCCGGAGTCCTGCCGCAGCGCGGCAGCTCCCGGTCTGTGCATCCCGCTCTCGGCAGATGGCACTGCTCCGCCAGGAACCGCCCTGGAAACCCGGCACCCTTCCCTGCTCCACTGCTCAAGAATGCCTCTCAAAACCTAAACTCAAGAGCTAAGAGAGCCACCAAAGAAAAGACAGCTGCCAAGAAGGACCGAAGTCGAGTGGACCGGGGAATACCTGCATGGCAAGTGCTGGAATTCAGCCATGCCTTCTGCACATTAGAAAAAGCCCCGATGAAACACGTATCACAATAAACAAATGAATCAGCGGACCACCGATGGTTCTCCTTTCTCCCCCCCCCCCCCCCCCCCCCCCCCCGTCCTGGATAAGGGTGCTTTATAAAGGAAGTTTTAAGATCAAGTGACTAGACCAACCAATTCATCGATTGGTCGTCTTCAGAAAACCTTCTTTTTCGAGTTATTCAACTTTTGCACTGAAGTTTGGCTGTATGTTGTTTATTCTTTGCCCTAGGATAGCAAGGATGAAGAGCTGAACCAGTGTCAGGGTGCTGACAGCCTGAGAAGGCAAAGGAGAATGAATGCAGTTTTCTGTGAAACAAGGCAGAAAGGGGGTGTGAGAGCATCAGTCTTGCACATGGAAAACATTGCTGGAGAGCCTATGACACAAAGAGTGATGACAGGTTCTTGCATAATGTGACACTTAAAACTGCAAATGGTTCACTAAACTAGAAAAGCACTCCCTCTGTTCCCACTCTTACCCAGACATTTTCAAGCTACAAATACTTTACTGGTACATGAGGCTCCTATGGGCTTACCAATGTTCTTGCATTTGTATCTCTGGACCATCCTGAACCAGTAGGCAAACATGGAGGCAACGAAGAGCAGGACCAAGCTCCAGCTACTGGCAAAGTAAGCAGTTGTCTAGAGCAGCAGCCAACAAGACAAGGCAAAATGACCGTGAGCTCCAATGCGTCTATTCCCTTTGCCAGAGCTCTAGAAAGCCAGTCTGGAAGCTACGGACCCTGCTGTGGAAAAAGGGAAGGTCTCTTTGGCTCTCTCATACTGGCACATCTCCCTCACAACGGTAGGGAGACCAGGCCAGAATCTCTCCCCCAATATTTTTCCTTCTAATGGCAGAAGACACCTGGCCCATGCCCTTATTTTTACAGGGCAGTGTATTAAATTTTAGCTGCTTTGCCTGCATAGCTGAGAAGCCTTCAGCCAGCTCTGCTGAACACATCAAGCCAAAACAGTCCATCACATACCAGATGCAAATGGATTGTTCAAACAAAGGAAAAGTTTGTTTCCAGTGGGGGAGGAAAGAATTCAGAAATGTCTTCTTCAGAAGACTGAAACAATAACTGGGAGAGGCAATCTCCCTGGTTCACTGATTCTGCTAACTAAACCTTAACAGGGACTTACCTGGAAAAACCAGCAACAGCTTTGAGCAACAAAGGTTACTTTCTCCTCTGCTGGTCCTTCTGGCAGGTGGGACTGGAAGAAGAGGTCAGAGAGAAACAGGGCTTTGGAAATTTAGTCAGGAAGAAGATGCATGAAGATGAAGGGAGACAAGAGGAAAAAGAGAGGGAAACAGAGAGGGCAAGGGAAGGCTAAGAAAAGGCCAGAAAAGATAGCATTCCCACACAGAGGCAGGTGCGCCACTGGGAGAGACATAAGGGGTCAAAACTTCCTTGAAAAAAGCCCCAAAGTAAATGAATACCTAAGACACTCTCTTTTCTACCCTCTTCCTAACACTTTCATCCTAATCCTTCTTCTTTCTCCCCCAGGGCACCCATCCCCTTCTTGCCTTCATTTCAACTCATCCCTTTTATCAAACCCACCCAGAAGCGTGATCTTAGTACAGCACAATAAACACGTTGGCTGGCTCCTTTCCTAGGCCAGCGCCTCACCACGCTGATCCTGCAGCGAGATACCCCATCCACCCACCGCCAATCCACCATTTCTCTACTTCATGAACAGCAAGAGTTCGCAGCTCCTCTGGCAACACAGCAGCTCTTCTGGCCTCACAATAGCCTATTATTTTCAGCCCCTTAATAGACCTTGCTCAGTTTCCAGTACGCAGTCAGGAATAACCCCAGTTTATACAAGGTTGTACGTACTCACCCCAGACTCCCAACCACTCAGAAGTCAAATTCACAGCTATAGGGATAGTGACAGCAGTAGAAAAGCCTTCACCTATACTGCTTGAACTTACCTTTGCAAAGATGATAGTTTCCATTTTGTCAACACCAGTGACCCAAAAGTAATGACTGAAAGCACCCAAATGAAAGAGCCAAGCCACCAGGCTTAGAGCCTAAGCCACCGGGACTTCAACAGTCCTGTACTCTCTACAGCTTGGACACATAGGGTGACATGGCACATGCTGCCACTGAACAAATGGCCCTTTGCTTTTTATTTTTTTAACTAACAACCCACACGTGAGAAGGTGGGGCACAGGAGTGGATGGTTTGCTGTTACAATTGTGTCAGCTCATGGTATTATTTTTTCTTAACTGCCTCATTTATATTAATGCTGGTATAGCTAAATGCGGCAAAACAGTTACAGGCACGCAGGTCCCAGAGGTGTTTCCTCATGCGTCTGAATGATCTTCTGTCCCAGGACAGAGCAGTTGCTACCAGCAGTAAAGGATATCTCTTGTACAATGCTTAGCCGTGCTGAATAGTTAGCTCTTAAAGGAAGATGGGCAACAACTTTTTTATTATTACTGTTATACTCAGAAAATTTCTCAAGAGACCTTATATAAAAAGCTAACTATAATCTCAATCTATGCTCTTTTTGGAATTCATGGTACATGGAAGACTATTGATACTTGCCCTCAGTAGGAAGGCACACGAAGCCAGGTTAGCTACCTCTCCTTCTGTCAAAAAAAATACAGTTTTATGCAAACACATTCTGTATTTGTTTTTATTGATCAATAAATAACAAGTAATAATAACTCATAGCTTCATGGAGCCATGTCCACAGGCTGAAACTTCTGTGATAGAAACACTCTTCACTGATCACTATAGTATCTAAATAGCATCTGAAGTCATGGCTGCATGGCTTCAGACTGACACCAGCCCAGATGTGATGAGTCTTGGACAGCAAGTGAATACTGGCAATGCCTGTGTTCCTGGATGCTGACAGGCTGAAAGACGCAGTATCTTACATGTTGACATTCTAGACCACTTACAATTAAGTCTAAATATGGATTTTGGAGCTAAGTTTAGGCTTTGGGGCTGGAAAGGCATGACACTGCAAGATGCTGGCCTCTTCCGGGATATTAGATGTTTAATACACAGTCTGCACAAACATAAAAATCCAGTGCCTGTTTTTAAAGTAGTGTGGTCACTCTGTTTTTTCTTTAAACCCTTATTACAAAATGGAATGCATAAGAAGAGCCAGGAAAAATATGTTTGTATTTACTAGGGAAAGAAAAATAGGGAGGGAAGACGTGAACAACATTATTATATGTGATGAATCTCCTGTTTATTTTAGAGAGTCTGGAAATTGCCTTATTTTTTCAATTGGACCACATGTCTTTGTAAAAGATGTGTTCCACTCCAAACCATAAATATTCCAGGGACATCCTATTAGCAGTGTTATGCAAGAGAGGGAACTAGCTTATCCCAATGGAAAGCATTCACACTGCCTCCTGACATGCATTTGATTTAAGCCTGTCTTCTACACTCCCTCTACAGCAAAGGGGATTCTGTCCAGGAGCCTCACTACAGTCCTCTGTCCTCCCTTTGGAGATGTCTGGGAAGATAAGCCTCTCACACATGCCATCTAAAATTAGTGTCATGTGAATATCCTCTTCTGGCCTTATAAACTTTGAGTCTATGAAAACAATAAAACACTATTCTTTAATTTGACATGAGCACAAAACTGCCTTTTACATCTGAATCTGGTTAGCGGGAGCCTGGAACGCCATCACTTTGACCTTTAGTATTTGGCAATGCGCTGCTGAGGTATGAAGCCAATAGTGGTCCCCAAAGAAACCTGCACAACTCTGCTGAGTCCACATCAAGCTGTGTGAATGTGGCAGGGTGAGCATGGCCTGATGAGACAAGTTTACATACAGGCTTCCGCTGACAGTGGAAGGATCAATTCGGAATAAAAATCCTGTCAGACTTTCTCCTTCTAATTCTAAAACACCTTTTAGATCCCATCCAGCCATGGGGGAGATTAAGGTGCCCAGGAACATGATCCACAAAAGTCAGCATACTCCGCAGGAAGCTGCTTATTCTGAGAGAAAAAAAATCAGGAGTAAGCTTAAGACACTGCAAAGAGAAAGGCTATGGTGCAAAGAGCCACTCCTTCGTACTCCAGATCCTCCCTTGCCTGGAGCCAGGTGCTTATGAATTCTGCCCCCCAAGGCAACAGAGGCATCAAGGGAACCTCTTTCCAGATCTCTTGCTGCCAGAATTTAAACTGCCCTTCTCAACAGCCCACCAAAAGTAATGTTTCCATGCACCAATTGAGCTTCACAAGCCTTCTGACCTGGTGATAAAATCAGCAAAACACAGGCTGGGCCAGACAGCATTTGGGATTGGGAATCACTGGTTTTACCTGAAATGACAAATGCACAGATCATTGTAGCAGTTTTAGTACCTTCTGTTTGTTTATTCTGTTCCATCAGTGTACACAAATAACTGGTGTTTTCCTGGTTTTGAGCTCATGTGAAAGAGAAAAGATTTGGCTTTCTGTTTGGATGTCATAATATTAATAGAGAACATCTTTAGAGGCTTATTACAATGCAATATTGCTAATTCCAAGCATTAAGAAAATGAAGGGGAAAAAAAAGAGAACATAATGAATCATTCCTCCCCACCCTACAACAAAAATCACGAGAGTAAAAATGGCTTTGATTCCATTTGTTTACCAGTTTCTGAGCATTTCTGTGTTGTCAGACTACTATTTCAAACCTTCTGCCACAGTGAGAGCTAGGAACTGTCTTTAAATAAAGATTCTCAGTTATCCTTAAATCACATGAATCCTGAAGGTGGAGCCTTTGGGGCAAAAAACCATCTAACAAAACAAGCTAACACGGAACAAAACCAGCTAACAAGGTACTCGGGATGAAAATACCAGAGCAACTAATGAACCATTGATACCGAACAGGTTCATAAGCTTGACTATGCTGCAAGACCCAGGAAAGATGACATTTGCTAGAACAGATTAAAACTGCCTAAAATGAAAGAAGGGCCAATATACTACACTTTGGGTGTTAATCCAGATCAACTATGTTGCTGGGAAAAAAATAACCAAACAAAAACCCACACTCAAAAAAACAGTTGGGGCTTTTGATTTGAGGCCAGTTCTCCCAGTCCTGATTTCTTACGGAGTCAGGAAAAAAGCTGCCGGCAAAAACAGCTCTGTGTAAGACTCATGAAATGTGGTAACTAAACATTATTATAAATTTATTTCATCTTGACACCAAAACCAGCTCTACAGCTGTTTTATGATACTGTGAAGGTTAAACTACTACGGAACAAGTACTCCTGCATGCGACTGCTATAAAAGTGTCACTGAATTACTTCTAATTTTAGTGCCCGTTCTTCTAAAAATTGCTTCCCGCTGCACTCCAGGAAGCAAGAAAAAAGGTGATTCACATAAACCTTGCAACTGAGGAACAACATGGATCTAACTGACGGAGCTCAGCAGCTATGTACAGCTAGAGGGTTTGTATTGGACTAAGACTGCAGGGAGACTGACAACGGGGTTCAAGTCACCATAGTCCACAATGTATAAGTCTTGTGGCTCATTTAGTGATGTTGCCCCACTTTCTAGCAAACTGAGAGAAAGTGGTACTTTTAGGGTAGAATTAGTCTCACTTACTTCAGCCGTCCAGTTTAAGATGACGAATCACACCTGAGAATGGCCATTTTTCTGCACTAACCATAAAGTTAGTTCAGGCAACTAGATATTTTATTTACGTTTTTTCAGGTGAATCATATCCAAGTGTTCAATAAAAGGTAAATTGGCAGAACACTACTCCGGCTTCGAATACTGCTACACCCCCACCCCCTGGGACCCAAATTTACCACTAAAAATGAGGGAAAGAAACAAGCTCAAACAGTAGCTATGACAAACCTGCCCGGCATGCTTGTAGAAATCAATGCTTTCAAAAGGCATTCCCCTTACTGGGAATTACTGGAATATTACCCAGATACCAGTATCTGAGAGCTGGGTCTAAGAACATGAAAGAGATGATATAAAGCCATGTAAGCTAAAGGGAGATGTAAATCACTGGTCTCTGTATCAGACAGAGATAGAACAAAAACTAGTTAGTGAGATGATCACCAGCACTCATCAGCTACCTGTATAAATTGCTGCATACTATGAACACCTTTAAAATGAAAGTCATGCAAATTCTAAAATCACAGGTTGTCAGATAAATTTTTGTCAAAGGAGGAACCAGAAACAAATCAGCTAGCAAAAAAATCGTGCCTTCATTGTAATCAAGCACGGACTTTGTCACCCCATTTATCTCATAGGGATGCCATTACTGCTGATATGGACAATTAACTGTATTTGGAGAATATGTTTTTCAAAAATTATCTGCAGTCTCCATCATCAATTTTGAGCACAAAATCACTTTCAGGGAGAAATAATTTCAAGGCCTGCGCCTCAGTTGGGGTAAACTGGTATAGCTACACCGAAATGATAGACAATATGCCAGTTTACATGGGCTGAAAGTACGGTCATTAATTCATGTCTATAGGAGTGGAAGCTGCCAGCAGTGGGTGAGCCTCTTCTCCCCCCTAGGTCGATAAAGCAAATGGTCAGATCAGGCCTAAGAATTTCTGATGCTCGAAGTGGTGGATGTCTGGTCTGTCAGCATGGAAATTATTGTGTGAACATTGCAAGTACCATCCCAGAAGCTAAGCATAAACGCTCTGTGAA
>WAAD01033823.1:16639-41231 GCA_013389945.1 Fregata magnificens
CGCCCCTCTGCCGCGGCTCGCCGTGCGGGGCCCTTTTATACCCGCGCGGGTACCTCGCGGTGGATGAGCCGTCCCCTGCCGCGGCAGCCAGGAATGCAGCCCTCGCCCCTGACACGACCAGTTTTTCCAGGCTGCCTTCGCACTGACGGGGCGGTTTTGTTTCCAGCCATCATCTGGGGCAGCCAAACGTCAGCAGGTAGAAAAGGACAAACCTGTTCCAAGGCGGCGCGTTTCCTCCCGGCCGCCCTCCCGCCCTTCGCCCTGTCACCGGGGGGAAACTGCTCGACAGGTTTCGCCGAAGCTGGAGGTGGCTCCGGGAGGTACGAGACTCCACCCTGCGCCCTCCTGACAGGAGCTGCTGCTGACAGGCCGCCTGCCCTCGGCACCCTCCCGGCTCCCCTCGCCTGGCTGCCAGCCGTAAAAAAACAAAACAACAAAACAAAACAACAAGGAAAAAAAAAAAAAAAAAAAAAAGCCCTAAACCGGCCCGTCACGTTCTCTGGGGGATTTCGTTGCCGCAGCGTGAACGCCCGCCTCGGCCCAGGCTCCGTGCTTGTCCTGCCGTCGCGCCTGCTGAGGAAGGCCACTTCCCGCCCACCTGCCCCCGGGCAGGCCTGAGGTGGAGAGGCCCGGTCTCCCACCTGCCATCCCCGGTGTTCAGAGCCGGGTCTCTCCTCCTTCCCCACCGGCCAATGTTCTCTGAGAGGTGGGGGGGGTTGCCTGCAGAAGGCAATCTGCAAAAGCCCCCCGACATCCCCGTGTGGGCTGGCGGCGCTGCCATGTGCTGCCCTGCCCTCCAGAAGGGTAGCCCAGTGTGTCCCCTGCCCCCAGCCTGGAAGTGTTCGCTGCTGGCTTTACTCTCCTGAGTGTGGGGGTTTTTTTGCTCAGAAAGAGCGTGAGAAACCACCCGCTGTGTGCGGGGGGCTGGGTTTGCCCCATTTTCCCCCACTCTCCCCACAGCCCTGCTGCTGTTTCCCTAAGTGAGGCATCTGAGGAGTCACTGTTGGGGAGCACCGCACCTCTTTGGAGCTCGCGTTCTGCTGCTGAGCGTTCCTGACCTTGAGAAGATCACACTACTTGGTTTCAGAAAGGCAGGACTAAGAAACCAGGACTGACAACTATGAAGAAGGGCCTGATTTTCAGAGGTGTTGGGCAGCCCATGGGGAGGACACCCTGAACTTCCAAAAATCAGGTCACTTGCTCATTGTCACGCCCTTAGCCATGGCTCAGGGAGCAACCATCTCTGAGTTTGGGCTTCTTCAATTAATTCCTCTCAATTTTACTCTCTTCATCGACAGAATAGCAATGAAACCTAATTCACCAAGGCTTCCAAGCTGTGTTGTTGAGGTGAGCTGAAAGGCCTTCACGCCCTGCCACCTCAGGATGGGGTTTATGGTAACCTAACAGCAGGCTTCCCCGTGGTGGCAGCGGGAATGCTGGTCGTTGGTGGTGCCAGGCTGCCTGCGTTGCCTGACCGCACGCTGCTCTCGCCAGCCAGCCCAGGAGACACCATTTCAAAAAGATGTGGATGGTAAACCCTGCTCTGCCGGTGACTCAGCCTATGGCCTCAGCCAAGTCACTTCACCACACCTTGAGAGAGAGAGATAATGCTTACCTACCTCATCTTGTGAGGCTTCACTAATGTTTATATAGTGCTTTGAATGTTTAAAGAACTGCCTAAGTGCTATGTATGAATTTTGGCGCTCCAGATCCTATGATCTTTGGCCCTTTAAAAATATATAGGAGACTGAAGCCGGTCCCGGAGGAAATACCCATACAGGCGTCACAGAGCAGCAGGGGAGGGAGAAGCCTTTGTGGGTGTGCAGCAGCCGTTCCAGCACAGCTCGTGTGAACGTAGTACTGACACCAGAAGCAGGAGCAGACAGGTTGCTCTAGGAGCCTATGCAAACCTCATGCTGAGGAAGCTCCCTGGATCTGGGCTGGAGGCATTTCAGTCCACTTTGGTAAAACCAGCTCTTGCTCTTTTGCTCTGCCCTCTCAGACTCAAACCCAGAAGTTAATTTTGTGCCTTCTTCCAGATAGCCCAATCCGTAAGGGTTTTCTGGACCTTTTCATTCTCCCAAGAGGATATTGGCTTGCCTTGGATAGAGGAGGGTGCACTGTTTGTGAGTTAATTCAAAGGGGACCTCTGTCCTTAGTATCAGTGGAAGTCTGTGGAAGCAAGGCAGCTCTTTACGCACTGTGAGAAGAGTCGTTTGTTTTATAACACAGTGTCCTAGGTCTCCCACTGCTGCTGGTGATGTACACGGCATGCACAACATGATCGCACTAGCTGTATTCTATATATAATCCCTCACTAACTATACTGCCAGCTCTCGCCTGCCCCTGACAAACATACACCCACACCCACACCCATGGCTCCACAATACCACTCAGCTAAATAATAACCCGACTGTCTATACTAACGGGGTGCAAAAGCCCTTTCCAGCCAAACCAGTCAGAACCCAGTACTGCATGGTGAGATATACAGTCCCCAGGGATCCCATCGCTGTTCTGGTCTAGGTTCAGACACACATGGCTGATGGCCCCTAAAGAAGGACTCTGAGCCCTAGGTGGGGAATTGCCTGGGGTAGCCAGGGGGAACTGAGGTTCAAGAACCTGTATGGGGTTTAGGCAGGATGAATCATCTTCTGCTTTGGATTTTTTTTTAATAAGTGTTGGTGGTTCTACTGATTGAATATAAGTTTTTGGTTTTTTTTCAGGGAAGAATATAACAAAAGAGAGTACAAGTCTCTTGTGTTTCTTCGTAAGGGGTATGTAATGGGTGGCTAGAGTGAACTTTATTGGCTTAAAGGGATCCACCTAGTCAATGTATAAATTCCCTTAGATCACTAGTATGAAAAACATTCTTTTTTTAGTAACTTACATGTTAGAGAGCAGTGGGCAAATGTACATTTAATTTATTTATGGACTTATTTAGTAAGTTCTTTTTCTCACCCGTATACCCCCACAATTATAAAAGTAAGAAAGCTAACATCCTGCTACCTCCCTTAGCTAGGTGGAGTCTCACAGAATATGCTGAAGGCTTTAAAAGGTAGAAGAGTAGCGGTGCCTAACAGTAGAAGTGGACAGATAGCACTATGCAAGGGCTAAGCCATGTATTAATTTTTCTTCCTCTGTGACGGTACGGAAGGTGATTGAAGCGTTATAATAATAGAATTGGTTCTGAAATTGTATAGAGGGAAAAATTTAGTTGTATTACAAGGAATAGTAATTAGTCCTTAATTTCTATTGATGGTTAAGCTAGGTATTGTTTATATCCCACTCTTTTCAGCTGCATATATGTGACTACAGTAGTTCTGTGCTTGGTTTGTAAGGGACCGCAGTGCAATAAATGACCCTGTTAAGCAAGCAGCAGGTATGTCCCCCATGTGTTTGCAGTCCAGGGGCACAAATCCAATAAAAAGGACTTCGCTACCCACCAGCGTGGACTCATCGCACTAGATGTTGAGAGTACTCTGATTGCACTGACACCCCTGAAACCTGGAGGAGCAGCACACTATAATGTGGAACATGGTGGTTCGAGCACCTTGTACAGCACGTGGAGTTTTCTTGGAAGGGGGAAGCAAACACTAATCAGCTGATAGTGTCAAACAAAGAGGGCAGCACAGAAGGAGACCTGATGCCAGGGGTGATTGTAAGAGACAAAGAGCTGACCTGGGAGGAAGCAAAGATGAAGGGTAAACTTGTGGGAGGACATAAAAGGGTGTGCTGTTTGCATGACAGAATATGGAAGATCATGAATGCTCTGGTAACAAGAGGAAGATTATATTTCAAGGAGGTTCTACTTTGAAAAAATGATGTTTTAAAAAATGACCGGGAGGTGCTATCATTATTATCCATCAGTATACCCACACTCCTTTGGCAAAAGGTCCCAATACTTTCCTGCCAGTACCTTATTCCACAGGTAATATCGTGGAAGGGCATGGGACAACCCAAAGTACTGTTCCTTGTACTACAACATATTTTATCTGACAATTCTAAACTTAAAATAAATCCAGCACGCAAACTAAGCCTGGACATGGAGCTTACGGTTTCTGGGCTTGTCATTTTTACCTTCCTCATCATTTCCCTACTGATTTGCTATTCTTGCTCATTACTGCTCACCTAAAATTAGCTTGGAAGTTTCCTAAGCAAAGACCCGGAGTCTGACATGTCCTGTAAAGTACCTGTCTTATTCTTGGGCCTGGTAAACAGAAAAAACCCTGTGCAAGTGGATTTTCTCCCACCCTGGGAAATTGGCATTCCATATGTTCATAGCAAACACTGATGGGGCAACTTCTTGTTTACTTTAGTTGGTTCAAACTAATTTGTCAATATAGCAGCCCACTATGTGTCACATGTGAGCATAATAATAGCTTGATAGTAACTAGTTTTGCGGTAATAAACACCTTGAGAGATGGCCCAATGCTTCCTCATAAATAGGAAGCCTTTTGAGATTATTGCCTAAATAACATCAAGTGAGTTATAGAGAAATAAGATGGGGTTGGATATTTTTCCAGCCAAGAACTTTTAGAAAGATTGGGGGTTTGCCATTCAGTGGTTAAATTCATACAGACATGTTAGAAATTAAAATATGGATAACAGCTTCACGTGAAGCTAAGAATTCACATTTTATTGGAAAATGCCACCATTGTATGCACAAAATTTTGATTAAACCCAAAATTATCAATTAAACAGGAGAGGAGCGCTATCTAAACAGACAGTTCATCATTCCTGAGCACTAGAGAGGTTCCATACTAATTTAGCCTGTAATACCACACTTCACCATTTTCCTTGTTCTGATTCAACACCTTGTTCATTCCAGCAGTTAACTGCGTAAATTACATTATACAAATTAATGTAATTTTTCCCTCTTTGGGAGAATTTTTCAAGTCAAGCTTTGTCTGTATAAAGTAGCACAATACTTAGCAGTAAATAACAGTACAAATTTTCTGGTTTCTACTTCAAATTTTCGATTTAATTGTTAAACATGTCAGTTCTTTTAATAACAAGTTTAGAATAAGGAGACCTCAGGGCTTTGCACACTTGCAGGCTGGATCAGTGGGTACAATTACCTGTGCATCAGCAGTCAGAAAAAAAAAACCCAAAAAGGGTGAAAAACAATCCTTGTGCTGCAGGGATGGTGTGTGAGCTGTCAAGTGGATGTGTCCTGGGAGATCTCTGCATCAAGAGCTTGATATTAAGGAGAAGTTTCAACTCCAGCACTAGGAGCCCTAAAAACCATTGGGGAAAGCATATTGCAAACAATGAGGAGGTATTTCTACAGTCCTGGTGTAGATTATACTTTGCTATGACTTTCCACTGGAGGCTTAGGAGCCCCAGCAGTGCCGTTGAGATGACAGTTGGCGATGTGTGCATGAGAAATGGAATCTGCTGAGCCCTGTTTTGCAATCAACTCTGGATGAACAATCTCTGCAGTACTTTTACCAAATTTCAGGAAAGTTTGGTCTCATGGTTACTTTTTTTAAATCTCCTCACAATCAATTCTTTCTCCTCTTTTTTTTTTTTTGTTGTGTAATTTTGTTGGGTTTTTTTTTCCCTTGAAATAAAAATACAAATTAAATAGCCAGTGAACACGATTTTGACATGACCAGTAATTTTGAATGCCTCACTTCCCAGGTGCCTGACTCTATAAGAGGAGCTGACTTTCATAAAATGCCAGCCACCTTTTATTCTACCATTAAGGTTCAGGTTAGACCCTGGAAGCTGACACTTGAAATCACTAGCTTTTTCTGAAAATTTCAGCCAACAGTTTCATATTTAAGATTAGCAGCTGTGCACTAAGTGCACTTTAATAACTTTGTAATTGATTACAATGCTTAATTGTGATAGCCGTCACAAACCTTGTACCAACTCTATTTTTCACGTTCACCAACCAGCTGGTTTTTCAGAGTTAGCAGAATTATGTGTTCCATCCCATAAAGCCATCAGAAAGGAAGTCATTGCTAATGATTTGACCATTTATTGAGATTTCCTAAGTATCTGCTGGTTCAAGCCACTGAAGATACAGACTGTGACTTTGCAGTGAAGTAGCATGGTAATTTTTAGCAACATCTCATATTTCTGGTTTTATATCCTTGAATGTAGAACTTTCCAAACAACAGTGGTGAATGGTGACATAGTTGTGGGCAGAGGGCTCGGTCAAAGTGGTCCAAGTAAATAAACTGACTTATTTCACATCACACTCTTGTCAGTCAGCAGAGATAACAGGCAGTCATCTTTGTCCTGAAGCCCTGGAGCTCTATGGGATTCAGCAGAGATCTCTGCTGGATGTCTTGCCTCAAGGGTGCTGGTAATCGTGTCGCCCAAAACTGACCCTTCAGTGGGAATCGGAAATTCAGATGTGCCACAGAAAAAATGCGATGCATCAAAATCCCACTTTTACTGGGCTCTGGTCACAAAGCTCCACAGCAAAACATATCCAGGAAGGAAGCCGCACACCCTGAAAGACGCAAGTGTAATTATTCATGCACAGGCATCACCATCAGAGAATCTCCCCAGCGCAGCAGCTTCTTGCATATGACAGGGTTAATTTACAACCCTCTGTTCTAATTGTGGTAACTCCTTATCTCTCAGCAAAAGATTGCCATTAAGATTCCTTTTTCTTTACCCTGAAATTCTTTTCTTTGCTATATGTGACCATTGCTACTGAATTGCCAGGACTGTCATTCCCCTTCTATGCTAATAATTCATCATTTAATGTTAAATAATTGGAAATCAAGGTGTAGAAATAACCAGCTCATGTAAACAAACTTTATTGTCGTTCTCTTGCCCCTTTCTAACCACCTTTCACTGTGTGGAGTCTCATCTAATTTCACTTGTAAGCTCTTAAAACCAGGGTCTGTGACTGTTGAGCACCAAGCACAAGAGCCTAATAGGATCTACAACAGTGGCACTACAGAAGAAACACATTTCTTGTGCACATAAACTTGTAATTAACGGGGCTCATCTGTACTCAGAAATGCTGCATACGCTACTAAGCAGGCAGTTCTGGACAGGTAACATCTCCCCTGGCCACCATTCTTCTGGTCCCATTTTGAAGCTGAGAAGGTGTGAAGGAATACCGTGGCTTGAGAGAGTGGTTATTTATTGTTGTGATATTTATTGCTGCTGCAAGACAGAGAACGATCTCTCGGCCTTTTCCTGTCTGGTCCTGCAACGTGCTACGCATCAGGTCACGCATTGCTGAAGCCTGGCAGCGCCTGTGTACGGAGGAGGCTGCAGAGCGAAGCTGCAGGATGTTGTTCATTGGCACCTTCCCATGGATTTGGCTGACATTTCCCTCTGATGTGCAGCATCCTGGAGTGGGAGGGAGGTGCCGGTGTGGAGCTCAAAACGCCAGTGGGAGTGCGCAAGATATGCACCGGCTGAGCGTGCCCGAACAGGTGAGCCTTGGCAGGGCTGGGTGAGGGGGAAAGGGGCACTGCCTCTTCCCTGCCTAGGGAGCCTGCGAGGAGTCGTGGTCCCCATTTGTTATATCCTCCTGTTATGTCAGCGGCGATTTTGGTCAGACGTCAACATAGATTTGGACATCAAGAACCAAATCCTTTGACCATGAGATTTGTATCAACTGTTCCACATAGAGCTACATTAAGTAGTGCTATTTTGTGTGGCTTACACTAGACATTTCATTTTGTTGCTGTGATTCAGGATACTTCTCAGCCACACTTCTGAGATGCAGGCTTCTGCCTCTTCCCATTCACCTGATCACAGGTAAACAAATGTATGTCTAATGAAGTTTCTGAAGTAATTTTCAGGTAGACGCTTTGCACAAATAATAGATCTGGTAGTACCAGATTTTATTCTGACTTGTGGACTATCTAAGATGGCAACATTTGAGTCCCAGAGGTTCATTTGTATGGTTCAGTAGAGTATTTTACATATCTTATAAGCTTTCTACGTTAGTAGCTTTTCTAAAAGAGTCACTAAAATGAAAGTGTTGTTACAACCATGCAATCAAGCACCACAGTGTCATAAAACATTGTTAAAGAATCATGGAAAGACTAGTCTTACTAGTCTAGAAGATGATTATACTGCTGATAGAGTCCACTTGGAAGAGACACAAACGTGTCAACAATGCTTGTGGTAACATATGCCGCACACATTTGATCAGTTCTTTATCATTTCTTGTTTTCACCCATCATACAATTACTTCAGGTTTATCTCAGTGATCTAACAAATTGTGATGCTGGAAACTAAAAGCATTTTATTTCTTCCACTGCTGTGGTAGGTCCTGTGTGTGGGGATCAGCACAGGTACCTAGAGAAGGGGATTACACCTATGGCAGAATTGGATCGCGCCATGGGTCCATTAATGTTTTTTTGTGTGTAAGTGGAACTGGGTGTACTTTGTCTTCTATGTACAAGGGATACACTTCCCTCCTTAGTCATTTCACTACTTGAACCCGCCTTAAAAATGGAGGAATCTTCCAACTAGATCACAATCTTTTTGGAAGAACCCCAGTAGATCATACCATTCAGAAGACTGCAAATAAAGAAACTCTACCTCAAGGAGAATAAAGGGGTTTAGCTCCAGATGAGAGATTTAATTGTCGCTCATTGCTGAACACCAAAATCCTTGTATGAGACAACTGAGGCATGCTATAGTATAGTAATTCTAAGTTAAGATGTGCAGAACTGGCACTAGCAATTTGAGAAGAATGAGCAGATACTGAAGCCTTGCTGAACAGCTGATTTAATTCAGCAAGTACTGATCAGACACAGTCAATCTGTCAGTGGGTCAGCCAGCCTTGACAGATGTTAACAGTTTACCAAGATGACAGGCAATAAGAGAGCAAGCACATGCTGATTTTTCAAATGATTAAGAATGCCCTTCCTTCACAGAAGTTTTATAAGACAATCTCCAAACAGAAACTTAATGTTTTCAGACATCAGTAATAAAGAAAGTGGTTGCATTCAGGAAAGGAAAGTTGTAACTCAAATCAGACGGGAACTTGGACACGTTAGTTGTGCAAATCTCTCCTTTCTGCAGTGTTAGAGAAGTGCTGACATAGGCCAAGTAGTCCCTATCCCTTGGCAGTATTAGCTGGATCATTAGGAAAAAGAAACAAAGTGGAAGCTGGGTGTTGTCTTTCAAGTGAAGAAAGCTGTAGAATTGATGTAATGTTTGACTTTTACAGGAGGCATTCATAGCTTCTCCTCTGTGGAGAGGCAGCAGAGGTTCCAGCACCAGCATTTATTCCCAGAACATCACTGCAACTTAAAAGATCCAACACTGGAAACAAATCCAACATTTGTGCAGCAGCTATGAGTCTCAGATTATTGACTACGCCTTTTCGCTGTTGTACAGTCACTGCGGAAATCATGCACACACTTGTGCTGTTCAACAGGATAGTCACAGACCTGCAGCAGCCTCTCTGCCACTCACACACTGGCAGGGCACTTTCCAAGCAAGGAGCTTGTGCACTTTCCTGGCATGGCATTTCACCTGTTGGCGCTTTTGTAGGGCAAGGGAAGCTACAGCCTGAACACTTGCATTATTAGACTGAGGCTGGAAAAGGATGGGAGCCACTGCTGTTTTCTAACAGAAACTGAAATGTCATCTTTATGTTCCAATAAGCATTAAAAACTGATACTAAAAAAGATCACAAGCTTTTCTGCGCCAAAAAATTGCAAAACTAACTTTATCCAGCTTCTACTGTGCTGTCCCAATGTGTACTGTGTATCAAGCACAGATCTACAGATGACCCTCGCAGTATGTGTTCAATCTCACAAACTATAATTGGATTTAGATATGAAAGGGTACGTGGACATCATGGGTGATGGGAGTTAAAGCTGTTACAGAAGTTATGAAATAGACCCACAGGTGGTCCCGGCAATACAATGAGCATGTTTGCATTAGTAATGGCCCTGTACAGCTGCTTAATCTGCAAACCTTTACCAAGCAGAAGATGGCTGGATAAAAAGAAGAATGTATTTGATCTTTTCAGGGATGATCTGAAGGAGAAAAATTAGGATGTTTAAAAAAATTAAGCTGCCCCTGGAATGTCTAGCATACTTTAACTAATGAAAGACACTCAGCTGCTTACAGTAACTAAAACAAATAGGTAGAAACAAATAGGTAGAATTTTCATTCCTTACTAATAACAAGATTTTGCTTTTGATGGATAACGATGTAAAGCTTAAGGGTTACTACACACAAATAGATTCATCATAAGACTGGGAGTTATCACAGAGAGTATAATTATGATTATTAAATCCACTGCACAGAGCAAAGGGTGTAATAGACGAACAAGACAAACACAGGATCCCGAAAACGTTATTGAAAGTTCGTCCCTGACACCGAATCAAGAGCTGAAGTTTCTGGCCTTGCCTGGGTGATTTTTGCCACTTTTTTAATCCCAGCACCCTATACACAGTTTCTCTTAATGCTTGTAGACTGTTACAGTTCTTGAATGAAATTTTGACCTATATAAAAGAGATCCAGTTTTCTCAGATAAATGTTAAATTTGCATTCACGTGTTTGCCATTAAAACATTTGTTAGATATTGGTCTATTTATAAGGCAAATGGCAAGTTTTCTAGAAAGTTGCAGCAATACTATCTTATGCAAGATAGCATATTAATAGGATATACATTTCTGTAAAGGTTTGTCAGAAAGAAGCTAATACTGCTTCATTCTCACTGTAAACATGACCCAAACCATTTCGTTTTAGCTTTATGAGCTTCTAACCAAAAGTTTTCATACTGGATCACATTTCTAAATGCTGTCCTTCGTGTCTTTACCTGGCTCACATGCGGGAAGAAAATGGTTGTCTGTTTTCTTCCTGCTCCTTCAGTTTTACTGTTCAGACTTATTATTTCAGTAATTCACACTAGGATACCATTCTTTGTTCAAAAGAAAAAAAAAGTATGTTTTGTACTTTAGATGGGTGTTTTATTTTAGAAATACAAGAACATTATTGTTTAGAAAGTTTTCTGTGGATCAAACCAACCCTTATTGAAAAGTATAAGGAAAATATTGATGCTTCTGTACACATTGGCGTCAGTCATTCTGGCACAGAAATAAAGAATGGATGCTGCTATGGACAAATTATTGCATTTGAGACTCATTAAAAAAAAAAAAAAAAAGATTCCAATCCCAAGAAAGTCACTTGCAGAGAAGTTTATCAGGGATTTCCTAGTTCAGTGCATCAATTTTTAGACTACTGATTAGGCAAGAGTTAAGATAGCAGGTCTAAGTACTGTAGGAAGAAGAGCCTGTGCATGGTTTTTCTCCTGACTGTAAAGTTTTTCACAAACATTACTTTGTTACCTACATTGCCTTTATGTATTTACAGATAAGACACCAAAAAGGTGATGAATTTGAAGCCTGATTTTTTATGGTAGATCTCATTTACTTCATTCCGTATTAATTTTATTCAATCTAAAGCATGTTTATTGCTATATAATATCAATTATTTAACAGTGAGATAGCATAGCTGTAATTTTTGTGACCGTAGTGAAGAGGTGCACTACTCTTCACATTAAAAAATCATGCATTTTTATGTTTTTGTTTTGGTTTTAACTGGAGCGTATACAGCATTTCCTAAGACTACATGCACAGTTACCTTGTTTTAGGGGGATCTGATATGCAACATACCTTGGGAATCTTTTAATACTAGCAGGCTCAGCAAGTAGTCCATGCAGCTTTTCTCCATGATAAGAATAGCTGTGGGAAGGCTGAGGAGTATAAAGAGGAAAAAGAAAAAAAAAACTATCTGCACTTCAAAGATTCCCTTCAGATGAAGCAGATAGAAAATCCACATAGATTATTGCAGAAGCTGTAGGTGAAATTAAAAGTTGCCATCTCCAATATATGCATTTGCCTGAAGTATTCTTTACATTTAACATATTCTAGGGCGGACGCAGCTGAAAAGATACGTGTTGCTTTTTTTCTTTAGTCTGAAAGTGTTGGGACTTTAAACTCGGGGTCTGTTAATACTGAGATCACATTTACAGTCCAAAGTATTATGTGTCCAGCATGTAGCAATCTTGATTATATTCTGCTCAGGATGTGGGAAAGATGCTATTAGAAACAAAACAATCAATTCACTTAGACAGTCCCACAAACATGCTTTATGGCATCTGCCTCCTACTCATTTTAAGTGAGGTTTTATAGTGACACATTGGTGAAGATTAGTACACAACTGCAGGCAGATGCCCATGACTGATTCAATTGTTTGCACTGACACTCACAATTGCTGTAATTGCAACAGAAGTGATACAAGCCATTGCAAAAAACAGACAAAGTGAAACCAACATTGTTCCTCAGAGATTTTATTAGTTGAAACCCAGAAATGCACAATCCACTGTTTTTTCTTGGTATGAATTCACCACAGCATTTCTGTTTGCTACGTGTGCAATACTGTCCTCATTGATTTAACATAAGATTGAAAAGGCCCCTTTAAAAACAGAACTTGCACAGTAAAGGCAATACATTCCAGCCTCGTTTGTTTATAAAAAATTATTTTAAAAAAAAGTGATTAAAAGATAAAGCAGCAAATCATTTTTAGAAAATCGGTAAGAACTTAATGTCATCCTAAGTAAAGAATATCTCAGCTCTAGCTTTCCTGTACACTCCAAGTGCAGCTACCATTGTTCCTTTCCTCTTTTCCTCCCATAACCGCTTAACACCATTAATGTTCAAAGCTGGTATTTCTGAAGAGGAGTGACCATCTTCTACAGCCTCTGGAGAAAGAGAAAATGGATGTTTAGAACTAGGCAGTATCCAAAACCTTCCTGAGAAGAGATTACCTTGTAGCCTGCCAAGCAAGTTCTCATGCGGTACTGAAGACTTCCTTCAGACTGCCTACACTACTGGCGGCTCAGTCCAAAGGAATTAAGAGATGATCCATGTAGGAGGTGGGGATTTAACACATTCACTCCCCACTTATGAAAGAAAAGTGACTTTTGTAGACATATTTCACTGAAAATGGAAATCCCTTTGCAACGTCACCCATATTCTGAAGGTATTTTTAGCGTCTTCATCCTGGACACTGGAAAACTTCCATTTACATGCTTGAGACTGTGATTTTATCTAATCCTTCTGTATCAGCTAAAACCAAAGCAAACCCCAAAACTTTACAGGAAAGCAAAAAATGCCTGATTCTGGCCTATGTTCATTTAGACCAGTACACAGTGATGAAAAAATGCTATTGTTCCAGTTGCAGTTCCCCACACATGAATTCACTCACATTGATCAAATGGGACACACAAGTGGCAAGGCAGCCACGGATGCAGCAAAACCTTTAACTAAATTTTGTGTTAATTTTATTAAATAAAAGAGATCATCTCCTCCCAATATTTAAATTGGGATTAGACTTCCCAATATATTGGAGAAGAGATATCTAAATCAACAACGTATTGCATCAGAACTGAGAAATGAAAGGCAAGTGTTTTAAATGTCTCCAGTTACAGCACAGCACTGGAGAAGGTCAAACGCCCAGACAAGTTTCCTATAGAGAGACTTGTCAGATCTGATGCTTTGAACACGAGGCTCACACCTGCCTCACAGGCACACAGCTAGGGAAACACACCTTGTATGTTAGCAGCACAAGAGAGGCTCACACTGGGAGTCCGTGTCAGAGACAACCAGGCAGCTACATCTAAGGTCTGAGTAAGAGAGAGGCCATGGCACTGCCCTGTCCTGCGCCCGGAGGGGGAGCAAGCCCTCGGCAGAGCAATCTGCTGAAAGGGAGCCTTCTGCAGTCTATGTACGTAGTACATCTAACTCCTGCCTGTTAAGACTGCCCCACGTTTCCCGTGGTGGTTGACTATATTACACTAGTAGATGGGCTGGTGTAAGGTGCTCCATTAAAAGCTAGAGGGAGAGCACACGTGGGAATGCTGTAGGTACCACAGCAACACCTCCTGAGTGGGAGGCTGTGCAGCTGAGTGGCTGTGATCGCCTCGCAGCCCTACTGGAGAAGGGTATGCTGCTGTGCTGTGGGCACGGCACCCTGAAAACCAGGCCTGGCAAAGTGCCTGATGACAGGCATTTCCTCTCTAATGGAGACAAGGCAGAGGAGCAATTTATTGCAATGGGCCAACAGAACAAGACATTGCTGCCCTCAGCGGTTTTATTTTGGTAGCATTTAGATTCCCAACCAAGTTCAGAACCACGCTGTGGAACGCACCATAAAAAGCACTTCCAGGCTCGGGCAGAAAGAGGAATAAACATTAGCCCTGCTCTGCAAAGAAGGATTAAAGTACTTGGAGTCCTATCAGAAACTGAGGCAGGGACAGCAGCTGAACCCAGCTGCCCTAGGGTGAATTAGAGCTTACATACAAAATCCCCCTTCATACATGTATGTGCTGATCCGTACATTTCAGAAGTCTAGCACTTGAAAACGAGATCTTACCTTCTTTACTGCTTTTGTCTAAAGAAGTCAAGAACCTCCTTATGCCCTGTAGCCTCTGCCTGTAAGTAGAAACATGAATAAATCCTGCCATCCTGTGCACCAGGACATGCAAATACTTACTTGTGGGAAGTAGGAATATGTTACCACAAAATAATTAAAATCCAATTTAAATTTTAATTCCTCTGACATAGATGAGAAAATTCTGGCTCCAACAATTTATTACTTCGGAACAGCACCAGACTTGAGTTTGTAACAAACTCTAATCTGGTTTATAGTCCCCAAAGCAGCATTTACTTCTCCCAAACTAATATTATCCGACAGCGTGCGTTATTACTCACACAGCTAGCACGCCATACGGAGTACAGCCGTATGCACACTTACTACTTGTAGGGGACTCTTGCCATCGTAACCAGTTTGCTCCAGGTCTGCACCGGCTAGGTACCAGGCATACAGCCCATCCACATCGCCTTTAGCTGAAAGGCTGGAAAAAAAAAAATTAATATTGGTTCTAAATCTTTCAGTCCATTTCAGTGTGCTCCTGGGTCCTGTCAGTTAGCTCAGCAGGCAAACACTGAACCAGAACGGGCTCAACATGGCTGCCAGGGTAGAGAGGTAAGTAAAGGAACACTATTACAACAGCTTTGAATAGCTGAGCAAGCAACACAGCTCGATGAATCAGTTCCTTAAATTAATAGGGCTGTGTATAAGTACTTACAACAGGCTAGTTTCACATAGTGGGTGTGACTATGACCAAAGGGGAAAAAAAGTCATGCAGTTTCATATTTCACAACACAATATTTATCTCATGAAATGAGTTGGGGGGAGGGCAACGGCTAAATCAAGATGCAGCTGAGTAAGTGAGAGCACAAGCAGATGTGCTAGCAATCAGTGTGCCTTATTTAAAACCATTAAGAAACCCCCTTCACAAGTCTGCATAACTATGTTTGCTATCAGAAGTTATGACAGCATATTTATGTGATATCATTTGGACAGTAATACAGCTATATTTTTTTGAGTTTTGTAAGATAATTTGTAAGATTTAAATGGGCAGCAAGCAAAAAAAAACCTTTTTAAAGATGACTTCTATCTGCCATGTATAACAAGCAATAAAAAGGATCAACATTAATCGTATACAAATAAGTGAGTTAAAGTTTTCAGAGGAAGGTACACCGATTGTTTCTTCGCACATCTGCTGGTAGCCTCATCCATAATACTTAAGGTTCATTTTTAACATTTGGTAAAAGAAGCCTGTACATATGCAAAAGCATGACTGTCTGTACCAAGCCTGTGGACAGGCTGAACTGACAGCAAGCCTGGGAGGACTACCTTCAGTTTTCTCAAGATACCAACATTTGTCAGGCTTCAGACCTGAGCTTGCCGTGTGCTTGCAGATTGTTTCAGCAGAACCACACCGATAATCATCAAGTGAGGCTGAATCTCATTAAGAGCGGGGGAACCCTCCCCAAACGTACTAAGTTCAGAGTTTGCTGCCTTAAACAGTGCTCGCTGTGGGGGAATGGCATACTGCTGGCAGCAGGGATGGAGGACAGTGATGGGCTCCTGGGTATGACAGCTAAGCCAGGCAGACCGAGTGGAGAGTGGAGAAGGCTGGAAGATGCAAGGGGCAGACAATCAGGTAAGCTCATGGAAGAAACCCTGAAAAAGGCTGCAACGTTCACTTCTCTGCTAGGCTGAAATCACTTCTGTTGTTGATTACATCTCTTTAAGTACCCGAAAAAATGTTTTCAGGGGAGTGGAAGCCTCTAATTGCAGCAGTCTGAGCAGAAAGTCAGAGAGACGCTTTTGCTTGCAACAGTCCCAGAGGTTGGGCAGGAAAAGGGAAAGCAACGGTCCCTGTCTGCATTCCTCCATGCAACCCTACCAGCCCTGAGGCAGGGCAGAAGACTGGCAGCTGGGGCCTTTGGGGGACAGGGCAGTGGCAGTGGGGTGCTATGAGGTTTAACAGTGCTTCAGTCTGACATCATGAAGAAAAGGATCAATAAATCATTAATGAAAGCTACCATCACAAAAAAAAGCCCCTCAGAAGCAATAAGGAAACAGAGGAAGGCAAAGGAGTTCTAACAGGAAGCTCAGTGGGAAGTCCTTAAGGAAGCTGCAGGGAAAAGTAAGCATTAGTAAAGCAGAGAAGTTGCTTAGCAGCCACTTCTGGAACACAAGAATTATCTTTATTTACAAAGACAAGTCTCTTGCCATTGACGCTGGAAGGTCCCAGAATTAAGGAGCAAACAAACAAACAAACAAACAGCCTACCTAGCAAGTGAGAGTTACAAGCGTCTCCAACACTGGACAGGAAAGCACTGTATTTGCCAAACAGAATCTCATTGTTCAGCCACATGCAAAGCGGAAACCACTTTGGGCAAAGACCAGCACATTTAGAAATATTACCAACCTACATACCCAGGGCAATTCAGCTAGCATCACTGTAAGCAACAAACAAGGACTACTGCACTTACTTGAAAATTAACTGCCTAATAGCAGCTGTTCAGAAAGAGCAACTTAACCCACATTGCCAGAGGTCAACACTGTGAAGTGGTCTCCTTCCGTGATATTAGAGCAATCCAAATGCATAGAAGTATCTTCAATTTTGCAGCAGCCATTTACTCATCAAGTGAGAAATGTATTCTATGGGGACTGTGACCCAGAGAACAAAAAGTGATGTGGCTTGCAAGAAAAATTAGCTACCACTCTAAATAGACGATACCTACTATTCACTAAATTGATTATAATCAAGAACACCACAAAACATTTTCTCCAATTCCAGATCTCCGTAGTCAAGCCAAATGCATCTATATTTCCTTTACACACTGTAAGTGTACTTCATATAGTCAAATATATACGTAGGACTTCTCAACATACACTATAGGGACCTTTGTTCTGCATTTTTCTCAAAGATATTTATGCCAGCAATTCCAACTACAAGTGCATCCTCTAAGCAGCAAGTCCATCCATTTTGTATCATGAAACGGAATAAAAATAACTTCAATATACACTTATCAGGATGTTTAACACCTGCTTTGTTGACAAAGAACCACTTACCACATTTTACTAAACTCTGACTGATACCTTTTACAGCAGATAATCCCAGGTATGCTGCCTATCAATACTCTTGCCTTTGGAAAAAATGAGGATGTACCCATTTCACAGTTTCAGCATGGCTAATGAAGCCATGATGATGACGACAGGGCTAAGATATCAAGAATAGTGATAATGCAATTATGCTCTCTGATTTTGTGCCTCCTGTCACACTAGCATCAAGCAAACTCAGTTACAGGAGCTGCTGTTTAAGGGGTGCTCTGTTACTGTCAAGGTACCAGAAGCGAAGCTGCTCAGGTGTCAGAGGGTTTAGAAGGACAAGGGCCAATGCTGACCTAGATCTGGGAAGTAATGAGTACAGTGAAATGACATCTTGAGGTTCCCTCCTGCCTCCTCAGGTACTAGGAGGGATCTTTCCCACAGACACAAAGCTCTGCTTTTTCAGTGATTCTCCTTCTTCAGTGTCTATATGAAGTGATCAGGAAAGACTTTCTTTTTTGTAGGTGTATCATCACCCTAACAGAAGAGAATTTTTTTTTTCTTCCTTTTTTTTTTTTAATGAAAATCCTCAAAAAGCAAGTTAAAAGACCAGCACAAGGTATGGTTTGTTCTATCCTGAACACATTTGGGAGTGCTGCTCTTAGCTTAGATGTAGGAGTGTGTATCTCCACATCTCTCTCAGTTGAGACAGACTTCTTTGAAAGATAGCAGGCATTAGAAGCTTGGTCCTAATTCCTGCAGAGGCATATTTATCCTTCCTCCTCCAGCCTTACCCCCCAAGTTTATGTTAAATTGAAGAAACATCTTATTCTGAAAGTTCCTGATATTGAAAGGCTGCATCCTTGTATATTATATCATACCATTTTATGGAATCTAAGAATACGAAAGAGAAAGCTGGTTTCGCTTTATGGCCCTATTTAATTTGGTGAAGTACAGACTTTGTACAGAATATCTCAATTAGATACAGGCTTTTTTCCTTTAAAAAACAAACACAAAGCAACTGTTTACCAACTCCAGAACTTGACAAGCCTTCAGAATAAGTCTGAGTGTCCCAATTTATCTTGTCACGGTTTGGTTTTGCAGACAGATGACAATAATACTGCAACATGAGAAGAGATTCTGACATTTTTAACAGATTACTAACATTGAGACGTCTTTCTCATTTCAAAACAAAGCCAGGAACCAGATAACATCAACAAAGTGATTCTAAAAATCAGACTAACACCTCTCACTTAAAAAAAGAAACCAGCAAATGAAACCATGAAAGATTTAATAACTAGATCATCTTGGCTGCACCTATGTGCATCTCCACTTCCTACACAAGAGTTCCCGCTGATACTGTCCAACTCTCAGTTCTGGTTGGTACTCCTTTCCCTTTCAAACATCACCAGTGCCAAAGGAGCACATTTATTTTTATCTCCAAAATCTTCCAACTGAACTATTCTATTCTATTCTAAAATCATGAGTCTAAACAGAAGGAAGCTGAGGACACAGAACACAAAAACCGCTGTTCATGGTCTTTTATGAAAGCCAGTTTGTTTGAGGATAGGTAAGTAGCAAGGGGGGAAACATGATTATAGCTTCTAATTCAGAGAGAACTGTATGGGAGAAAAAAGTTAGAGTTAGCTAAGTGCAGGAACCCAGAGCTTATCAGAAAGCAAGCAGCTTTGTCCTTCTAAACCCCAAGAAGTTGACATATTGCCTTGGTGACAAATTCAGACTGGTACAAATTGAAGCTTAAGGCACATTACAAGACAGAAGAGATGTAGGAAAATAGTTCAAATTAGGGGGGATTAGAGGGAAGATGTTATAAACAGCTTGTTCTGTAAGCAGCTTGACCATGTGAACATGCTGACTGCCATGAAGGTGCTGATGCCTGCAAAGAGAAGGCTTAAAAGAAGGAGGTAAGAGGTAGGACAGAGAAGTGAGCCCAAGCATGCCGGAAAACCCAGTGTATCAGTCAAGTCATCTGAGGATACTCCAGAAGAATTATCTGAGACATTTTGGCAGGAGGACACACACCAGTATGTCAGATAGATTTAATAACTTCTAGGCATCTGAATAATGCTCTGTGGAAGAAGTCCACTTTGGTGGAAAAGACTATGCCAGGCCCTCTAAAACAGCAAGAGGAAAGAAAGCCCTTCAGTTCTGCAGGAGCAGGGTATGGAAGAGCTACCATTCACAGACACTTCAGCACTGTCTTGAAGCCTGACCACTGCCTTAGGCTGGCTGGCTGTGCTCCTGGTACATGCCGTGCAGTGATGTCTGTCAGTGGGCATGCCTCTGGCCGCAGCCGCTACTCCAAGCTGCCAGCCAGGACACAGCCACGGCCCTGGCTCCTGACCTGCACCAAGGTGGGAGAGCCTCTTCCCCTCTCACCCCGAGTATACCACTCCACACCAAGTCCTCATTCAGCCTCTGCACGTGCACTCCTGCCCTCTGTCTGGAAGATTTACATTGTTTTTATACTAAACTTATTACCATCAATGCAAGTTCAAAATATCTTAAATGTTTATTATTAAAATACCACCTCTGAACAACAGGAGATCGTGCAATACAGATGCAGGGTGTATGATCCTCCTTAAAATACGGTAACAAACTGCATCAGAACCACTTTTTATTTAAAGGACCCTTGTTCTCTTCCTTTTTTTTGGACATACTACTCCCAGGCCAGCTAGCCAAACTGGTTCTGCACGTGGAACCAGGGCTAAGTATGGGGCCAGTTTATTTGCAGAGGAACGCCATTCCCTAAGCCACTCCTCTCGCCTTCTTGGCAGATGGAAACTATGCAAACCACGGGTTCAGTTCTGTCCTATCACTTGCAGTGCCCTGGGAAGCACATATTTTAACTTCATGGTAAAAGTCTTATTACCCAGACTCCTCTGAGAGTGTTACAATGGAAACACTCCAGCTAATATTTCTTGATTCCAGAATTACCCAGAGTCCAGCCTCTATACAGAACACACATAAGCTTTACCTTGACCTTATAGTTTTGTAAACTATACAGCACTGGCTGGTCCCTACACGTCTCATGGTTTCCTGCCGAGTCCTGATATAAAGGCTGGTGCTCCGGAGTTTTTTGTTTGTTTTTTGAGAAGAAGAAAAGAAGAAACGAAGTAAAAACTATAAGTAATTTTAGGAAACACATGAAACCTTCTTACAATTTTCAGAGTAATTTCTAATTCAGGACCAGTACTGGAAAAATAAAATCAAGCACCTATTTCTTTTCATAATATATATCCATACCATTAAACCACCTTACATATTAAAAGCAACTGTATGGAAAACCAGCTTTAACAGAGGATTATAGCCTCTTAAAATTAGAGACAGTGAGCAGTTGTTCAAAAGTTTTGGGGTTAAACCTATTTGTCTATTTGATTTAGTTATTTTTAAGAATGATGTTATATGCTAGTTAGAGTAGAAGCCATTCCCATATAAGTGAAAAGTGGATTTTAAGAAGATAAAAATTATGCACTATGTGCAGCTTTGTTCTCAAATAGAGATACTATTAAATCACACCTCGCACAGCTTCCTCCTCACCCTTCCACAGTGAAAGTGCTTGGAAAAAAAGGGGCATATTTGCTTCCAGTTCACTTATCCTCACAATACTCCCTACTTGGGAGCTCTCGAGTTACTGGTGCTCTGACACAGAGCTGATTCTTAATTTCATCACTTCACTTGTCTCCTCATTATTAGCCTAGCACAGAAATAGCCACATCATGTGCCAGGGACCCAACTGTTTCTTGGAAGTTGTCTACACACTGTTCTCCATTCTGAGCGTCTCTTCTGAAAAACCATCCCCCTCCATCCCAATCTTAGGTCCACCTCACCTTATATCACATTTACCTGCAGAGTATTGTTCCAATGTTCTCCAGGTCATGGCCTGAAAGGTGCGCTCCTGTTTCTCGTAACAAATGAATCACTTGTATGTGCCTTTATGAAAGGAATAGAAAAAACAGAGAAAGTGTCTTGACTGGTAGGGTTTTTTTTCCCTAAATCCAGCATTACTCATATACACAGTCAGTGAAAGTTGTTATATGATATTCGCCACCATCACAGAACCAATGAATCTTCTCCAAGGAGACAGATGTAGTAAACAAATCTGTCCTCCCTATAAAAAAATCATTCACATACTAAGCTCATGGAAGTGTTAAATTCAGCTCTGAAAATGAAAGAGATGCGTTCCCTTCTCTTCAAAGAATTTTTATTTTCTTTACCTTCGTGCTAGCTTAATTTAACTCTTGAAATATTAGTGATTGAAATACACGCAAACAGTGAGGACATTTATTACATAGCATCATTCCTGTATTTTGCAGAATACAATGCCCATATATACCAGTCTTAAATAAAACATATGTCTTGCAGATAAGCAATGAATCTTTAGGTTAACATAGAAGCTGATCAGGTTTTTAAGGCTTCAAAATTGTGGTAAGTATTCTTACGAACTTCCCACAAAAGCACACCTTTTCCTAACACCCTCATCCCAGTACCTTTCTCATTTATTTCCACCTGGAGTCTTTAGGAGGTCTTCCTTGTCCTTTCCTTTGAGATAAAGGGACAAATAGATATTTCAGCACTACCAGCCAACTCCTATACCTTAGTCAGACGCTTGAGAAAGCCTGTGTAAAAGACTGGTCTCTAAAGGTACTGTCGTGGGTAGAAAATAACATGACAGATGAAAAACGTGCAAAATACATTTTTTCACAAGTGACCTAGTGAAAAGTTTAGAACTAGGTTCCAAAAGGAGGTGACAACATGATCCTCCGCTAAACAAATGATCTAGTTCACAAATCCAAACACAGTTTTTTTTCTCCAGAAAGAGCATGATGACACCAGTAGATCAGGAATAGTTTCATAGTTCCTCTTTTAAGTAAGTTGCTATACCATAATGCTTCAAAATAAAGAGTTAGGCATATAATTGTAATAGGAAATATATGGGCTTTCCCAACCCATTACCTAAAAACTCGTCTGTATTAATTAAAAATAAAAAATAAGCTCACATACATGTTCTGCTTAATCCCTTGCATTTTCTTGGAGGTAGCCATGGGCCTTTCCCTTTTAGAACTGGACTAAGCTGCTTTTCTAATCCCTCTGTTTCTTTTTAGGAAACTCCATCTTGAATGAGAAGTTACTTTACAGTTATCCATATTAAGCCTATGTAAGCTTATACGTTTCATATAAGATCTTAATTTATAAACTAAACAAAGAACTGTACAGATGCTATAGGAATCATTTTGCTTTTCCAAACATAGGTTATTTAACCTACCAGACAGATTTATTTAAGTTGTACTTTGTTTCAATTGACAGGCAAAAAAAAAAAAAATAAAAAAATAAAAAAAAAAAATCTTTCTTTGTTTCATGGCAAAGCATTGCTGGAACAGCATATGCCACAAGTTTGTTCAGTTATCTAAAATATTTTCTCAGGTGGGTCCCTTATGACGTGGCTAGTCATCCACAAGGATCTCCTTGAGCCAGCAAATAATGGCATGGCTTCCTATTTTTCAATCTGTGGTGAAGAATGAATTCTACATGTATGAAATTTTCAGTTCAGTCTTAAGCAAAACAGTAATTAGCTGAAAAGAAATTTGACCTAAAATATATTGATGTAGAACATGTTTGTTCACTCAAGCTCACACTGGGTACAGAACTGAACACGGGGAGTGTCTGCTTACTCTCCAACAACTGCCCTGGAGTATTCCTCATTTCCCACCTTATACTCAAAATCACAGCATGAAACTAGCGCTTTTTAAAACAAAAGCTATGCTATGGGACAGCAGTAAAAGATAAAAGGGAGCAAAGCATGCAATGTTGTGTGGTATCTTCCCTCAATGTGCTCCCCCTATGAAGTCCATATCTCTGGATTCCACCGAAGAGCCGGGCTTTTCTTTTCCCCTATTGTAACTATTTACTCCTCACTGGTAGCGAGATTCCCTCCAGAAAGCATATTGTGTTGCACCTACACCACACAGCCATTACTACTCTGAGTGGGACTCTATAAATCTATAAATACAGACAGATTTGGGGGCATTTACCCCACATGTTTAATACAGCAAATTTAATTGAGGAAAAAAAGTGGTTTGAAATAAAATAAATCTTTAAGCACAGAAACTAACAATGTTTACAATAAATGCTTACAATAAAACATTTCTAAATAGAAGTACAATGTCCTGATGACTGGGAATCATTCAAAATCATGTTTCTTGGTATGGTGGGAAGAAGAGGACATGTTGTATACCACTGCTTGTTAAGTGAAGGGTAAGGGAGAGGAAGAATAGGGACTAATACTAATGCGCAACTTAAAAGTGTTAAATTTAGTACTGTGACTATGAAGAGCAGATCTGTCCAAGAAAGCAAATGGACCACCTCTCACATTCCCATTATTCAACATGAAAACTATGCTGGAGGTAAGTCACACTACAGCTTGTTCCTACTTGCACCCAAACGGTATCTACATTCTGCAGAAACTGAAGCCCTATCCAGAGTACCACTTCTGCTGTCTTGTACCTACCACAAGAGCATTATTCATATTTCAAGAGGCTGGCCATGAATTTTCTGATACTGTTATGTCTTAGGCACATGAGAGGTATTTGTCTTTAGAAGTTGTTTCTTTAAGTGCTGCTCTCCTGCGGCTTTACAAAAGCCTCACAAGGGTCAGAGTTTAGTTGATCTGAAGTTCAGCTGATGTCATGAGTCATGAACTTCTTGGGAACGGTTCAAATGCGATTCCCGTTCTAAGGTGACAGCACAAAACCAAGAGCAGAGCAACTGCTGGACAATGAAAGTTCAAGGTGTAGAGGGAAGGCCAACGTCACCATGTTAGCCTGGGGTGCACAGCTGCTTGTCCAATCTAGCCCCATCTGATAAGCAAAACCATGAGGAGCTATTGTCACCTGTGAACTGTTCCTGACTCTCCCTTTTCTAGTGAGCTCTGTTACCAACCTGTGGCTCTTGGTCAGACATAGGCTATAGAAACAATGCTATTTTGCAGATGTTACTTAAGTTAGCCTTTTGATACTACCACTGTCATTCATCCGCTCTCTGAAGGAAAAAACAAATAGACAAAAAGTGTTTTTAGTGTCTCCTCCCTGTTAGATTCCATTATTGATAACACTGGCGATAAAAACCCCAGTACATATTAATATTTTAATGGATC
>WAAD01033825.1:0-12888 GCA_013389945.1 Fregata magnificens
TGCTGTCACTACTCCTCCATAACCTCATTTGGCTGTCAGGTTTTGCCCATTAAGTCCTTCAGAGACTCTGTGGCAGAAGGCAAAGAAATGCACAGGCTTAATAGGAGAATTTCTTGACCAAATTTATTTTAGAGAACTTAGGAGTTCCAATTCTACAAAACTATGACAAGCCCTGAGACATACATTCCCTTATACTGAGCTGACTCCCTCTTCAAAGCACCCACAGGTTGGCAGAATACCTCCTTGCCTTCACCCAGAAATCATTCCAGTAGAATCCATCACTCGTGATACTGAGTAACTGGGGGATAAAATGGCAAATGAAATTCACGTTGGTAAATGCAAAGTAATGCAGGGAGGAAACCCCCTCCCCTCACTAGCTTTGCACAGTGGTGGGCTCCAACACTGGGTGGGTTACTGCATCTTAGAGAGATATGAAAGCTATAATAAAAAAATTTATGCATGTCAATTCTATGCAGATGGTGATTTAGTACTCAGTAGCAGTCAGAAAGCAGACAGAATTTCAGAAGCTGCGGAGAAAAAAAAGGGAGCAAAAGAAAAGCTCATTATATCATGGTACTAGTTTATCATTTATCTACATCTCTAGAGCTGGAAAGGGAACAGGAGGGAATGAGAAGGATAGTAAGAGGTGTAGAATGTTTTCTGTATGCAAGCATTTAAACAGACTAGGAAGATTCAGCTGGGAAGGAATCCCATAAAAGTCTATAAAAATCTCCAAGTGGCATGGACAAACTGAACAGACAATAATCATGCATCGCTTCTCACAATGCAAGAATTACAGTATTATCAGATAGCAGTTCTAAAACAAACAAAAGGAGGTGGTTTTTTCCACAGATAATCAGTTTAACTGGATTTTGTTGATGACAAAAGCTTATTTATATTTTAAGAACAACTGAACAAATTTCATGGATAAAAACATCCACCAACAGCTATCAAACACAAAACTATGACCTCTAATGCAGAAAGTACCCGCGATGCAGATAGCCAGAAGCTGAGAGGGTATATTTGGGGAAACGTGTTTGCCCTATACTTACATGATAGGATATCTAGCCCCGCCAGCATCAGAGACATGGCAGCAAGCTAGACAGGTGCTTAACCTGACCCAAAACATCTGCTCTTACATCATTTTTCTGTGTCATCTGCCCAATCCAAAAGAGCCACACCAAAGCCCATTCTCCTTGCCCTGTCCCCCATCCCTGCAGAATGCCTATACAAAAAAACCCAAGGCATTACTCTACAAAAACAGACCATGACTTCAAAGTCACCTTTTGATGGCTGCAAAGATCAGTTTTCTGAAACCTCGTGGTACTAGAATAAACTTTTCAGGCTGTCTGAAAGTCTGCTTCTGGGCAAATACAAACCACCATAGCCTCAAGTTCTAATGTTCAGCTACAGGAATGAAAACTTCATAATCTGATACTTATAACCCACCCTTCACTGTGTCTTAGTGAAGAGCTAACCCAGCTTTGGATCCTCTAAAACCACAGAATATAATGAAGTCACAACTCAGGGTCAGAGCACGCAAGAGAACTCTTCAAACAGACTTTTACCTCTTGAAAGCAGATTCCTGTTAAAGGACAAAGCCACCATACTGATGTGCAGTTATTATTGTGTATAGACAACTACTGTCTAGATATTCAACTTAAAGTTGGTCTGGACCCTGCACAGGGTATACAGCAGGCAAAAGCTTCAGCAGACTCTTGTGAAGTGGTCAGCCTGCATACTGCTTAGTTTTTGGCCTCTGTAGAATAAGGTCTTCAGAAAAACCAGACTCATACAGTCCTTAAGGTGTTTCTCGGAAAGCAGCTGATCCCTTTTGTTGTCATAATGAGACAGGAATGAGAATCTTCCCAGAGGTTTTTTTGGTAGGAATCTAATATTGTATAGATATTTATGCCTTACCTGTGTCCTGCTAATCACCTGTGTTTTGAGGGTTTTACTTTCTACTGTATTGTGCTTTATATGGTGAAAAACGATGAAGGGTTTGTGTCCTGGTGAACTTCGGTTTTGATCAAAAACTGATACAGCACACCACTAACAAAACAGACCATGCAGAAGGGATTTTTTTATTTTTTTAAATTTTGAGTGGTACTTCACTACTTCTGCCTTAAAGCAGCACGTTCTTCAGACATTATTTCATCCTTCTAATGTGGGAGATCTGCTACTAACTACTCATATCATTACATTTTCAGAGATCCTTCACTCTTGTGATAGAGCAAACTTCAGTATTGCTTAGGTACTTGTTTATGTATTTTAAATCATTGATGTTTCTGCTTAGTCTTGCTGGAAAGTCTGGATCCCTTTCACAGGGGAAGGAAGGCCGGAAAATCTGCCAAACCGATGAATTTCAGTTGCATCCATCATCACCTGGTGCTTCAAAATTCAGGCTCTGTATTTGTTACATCATTACATTTCTTTTTGTTATATCATTACGTTTGTTAGCAGTAGCAACCCATATAACACATGGCTTGCTTTATTGGGTCTGCTTTGCTATTAATAGCTAGACAATTTAATTTAGGTGACATCCTTCCTCTCCCCCTGCCCCCCACCCCAAATGAACAAAACCATCATACTGATGGATAGCATTCAGCATGGATATAGAAACGACATGTGAGATAATTCCACCATATGACCCAACAGGTATCTATCAAAAACTATTTTTACATTTCATATTAACAGCACTTTTTGAAAGTGGATAAAAAAAGTTTGTGATTCTATGATAAGCACAACCAGTATGGGCTTAAGAATTGAAGATACCAAGTTCCTTGAGGACCATGCCTTAGCTTTGTTTTCAAGAAAAGGACATAGGTAATATACTCCCTTAAAACAAGCTTTGGGTTTTTTTTCAGTGGTTTCCTGAACTCTTTAAACTCTGTGAGTCTCTGGCTTTTCAATCATGGAAAATGCTCTTGTGCAAGAAGACAGGACTTCTTTTCCAGGAAAGAGGACTTGCAATGATGATGACTCTGGAAACAAACTGATCGTATCATGTGCTCAGCGTCTCAATTCACAGGAAAATCCATGTTCTTTTTGGGGCCCACTCTGTGCAAGATATAAATTCTCCAATAAGGCTGTGCAACTGACCACTATTTTTTGTTGTTTTGGCAGCTGAATTGGGAAAAATTAGAAAAGACATTCATGTTTAAATGGGATAAACATTTGTTTGGTTTTGATGCTTGAAACTAAAACACCAGAACATTTACTTCACTCCAGACAGAAGGAAAAAGGAAAGGAAAAAGCAAAGGAAATAGGGATTAGGCTCATGAAACAGGAAAAGGATTTTCCTGGTTCTGATCAGTATTGCATGAAACAAAGACACTTTCCACTGTTCCTAGTACCATTTCCTACGCAAGACATGAAGAGAAAGAAGGCGCAATAAATATTTTTTGAGATAGAAGTCTGGCAAATTTTGGAAGTTTGCAGGCAGCTGCTGGACACCCAAGCTTTATTAGCCCAGCCCACGCCACCAGTATATTGCAAAACACAGTCAGTCCTGACTTTGGTAATGAAAATAAATGACAAGAGTTCCATTACTCCCCACTATGTGCCTGCCTAAGCCTGCCTGAAGAGGGATACATGACTGACAAGGCAGACAGAACGGAAAAGGAAGAGCAAGTTCAGAAACTAAAGGAAGAGAAATCTCAGCTTTGATGGTGAAGTGACAGCACTACAGTTTCATTTACATTATTTATTTTATAAAGGGCTTTTAATTGTTTGTTGTAATATAACTATTATGCAGAAGGTTGCAAAAACAATGCTTGCTTTTAAAGCCTAATTATCAAAACACACACCAATATAAACACATCCTGCTTAAGAAAGGTGCTGACTTCCTTGAGAATATTGCTCCTCTTATCTTTCCTTACAAAGCACCTAGCACCAACAGTCTTGACTAGAGCTTATTGTGAGACAGAGCAGTACAGGGTGCTTCTGAAAAGCATGCCTGTGTTGGTGGAGCTCTTGCTTGACTTTTTAAGGTTGGACTGTAATTACCGTTGATTTAAGACTACTGGATTATATTTCATACTTCAGAGAAGAATAAAAGAAAAGAGAAAAATAATCTCTTGAATGTTTAAAACTCTGAAGCCTTGTGAGCGTGTTTATTCCATATTTCATTTCCATCACTGCAGTAAGTTTAGAAGGATGTTACTGATGTTCAATAGGTAAAGTATTAAATTTTGCTCATATCCGTTCTCAATCATTTGGACTCATGTTCATGCTACTGCAAATCTTCCACTGCAGTCCAAACTCAGAAGATTTAGGGAGAAGCTAGGTGGAGTTAGAACGTAGTTGTAAGGGTTACAAACTCTGGACCAAAATTTGCCATAAGCATTAACCTTGTTGCACCCCTCATATTATCACTGAGAAATCAGACCAATTACAAAGATATAAAATGAACACACATTATGCAAATTAATTTTAATGAGAGCTATGCATGTATGCCTATATGTCTGCATGTGGATACATATTCATTTCTCTTATGTATAATAGATCCTAGGAAAAAAAAATAGAAGCAGTCTTTGGACTATGGCCTTAGGGCTTATATGACTAATGATGGGTAGAACTTTCCCTGCCATGAATATGTTGTTATGAGAAAGAAGATAGAGACTGTCTAACAAAGACAATTAATGAACTGAACAGCTCTCTGCTAAGAATGACCCGAAAGTGTGGGAAGCTAACGATAAAGAGTAGAAAGGCAAAGAAGCATTATTACTGCCAATTCCCTTCCTCATAAATTTCACATAGTTATATTTAGGTTACCGGCCAGGAGTGCATCCCGATTCCTGCAGAGGGGACTCAGCAAGGGTTTGCTTTCACAATAGCATCCCTCAGACACATGGGGCTTAACCCTGCTTCCATTCAAATAAATAGGAATTTGCCCATGGACTTATAAAAGTAGGATCCATGTCCTGAAAACAGTTATTTCATATTAAAGAAATATTTGAGCCCTGTTCAGTAACTCTTCACCTGTGCTCTTCTACTCTGAAATAAAGGTGAATTGTTTCTTTGTTGCAAGATAGGCTTTAATTTTTAAATATAGTCCTATGCATGAGGTTCCTAAAAAGTAATTATCATCAGCAATGTATGATGTGAGCTGGTTTCTTATGTAAAATTAGACACCTTTAGAGTTTCAAGAGAGCTGCTTTTGACTGACACTAGTCAAGAGATGAACAGTGAAGCTCACCCTGAGTGAAAAGGAAGGGAACAGAAATCGGAAGAAGTTAAGAGCGACTGAGCCTGATCTTTGCAGCAAGGATGCTGACCGCATAGTGATTCGTACACCCTGCTGCTCTTCTAGCAACAGAACAACTTGAAGACTGTCACAAATCACAGGTTATAAGCAGAAGAGCACCAAGCCCACAGGACCCTTTCCATTTGCCATCAGTCCTTGAAGGGCTATGAGACAGGATGTGGCTCAGTAACCATCGCGCTGGCTAATGCCCCTGCACTAGAGCAATCCCTCTGCGGCCAGTTACACAGCTACTGAGTTACTTCATGTAGGATTTCACAGATTTGCCGAAACACGGATGAGAGAGGCTGCAACACAAACTAATAATTAACAGTCTCCAACTTGTGTGTATAGAATCTCCTTGCATAGTTGGCTTCAGTGATTGTTTATTTTCTGGCTAGAGTCCAGGTTTCTAAATCCGTGCCAACAGTATTTCTAAAAATGAAAATTCAGCAATATCTTAATCAAGGAAATGCTGCCATCTCATAATGCTTTACAACAGAATCACGGATCACAATGAATTACTCTTAAAACTCCACACCATCAAAAAAGATAACAAGCATGATTATATTGAACTTGCTTAATAAAAATGGTTTCAATATTGAGAACAGCCACTCACTGATTTCTCTCATGACTTCAATTTTAGCCCAATCCCTCAGTGAGCAACTCTTCTAAGAAGCCAGATACGCAACCAGTGTTCTATTCAGGTCAGGGCTGCTGCACTGCATATCTATAAGGGGAATTTAACTGCTGGTGTAACTGACAATCTGATATTTAGAAGAACGAAAGTCTTAAATTTTTTCTTTCCCCCACAAAATAGTAATGAAGACCATCCTGTGAAGATGTTGTTCAGTTTCCATTCACACGTGCTCGACATTTCCCTTGTTTTAGACAGTGTTAAGTTCTTCATGACTATAAAAGTTTGGGTTGACACTGTTTCCGGCTATAGTCTTATGTTGTCTTTTACAGCTTTCAAGTAAATCAGTCAAATAGCTTTGTATTCAAGTTCTGCATTTTGGGATATTTTGTACCTTTAGAAATAGAAATATTTTGTATCTTTAGAATAGAAAGTTTGGTCTACTATCTTGGGAAAACAAAACATTTGGTCTATTATCTTGGCAGCTTTCTGTCCAAATGACATGCCATGTTTATACTGAAAAAACAAGACAGGAACAAAGAACCCAACCTTAACTGTGTAAGATAATGCCAGTACTCTGGATTTTAATGCATATTGAACATTCATATTTGCCATTCAAGACAAAGTGTCTGAAGCAGACACAATTTCCTTGGAAAAGTTTACCTCTGTAGAATTTTGCCTATGTTTTTGAATGTTAAAATATTAATTACCTGGGAAATGACATAATGGGAAAGCATGTCAGCCACATGCTTTACAAGACAAAGCTTTTTCTTTTTTTGGCCTTTTTTTTTTTTTTTTTAAACAAGTGTAAGAATTGTTGGACAGGGGAGTAGGTGAAGAAGAATTTAATGGATGTTGATGCTGTTAGGACACTACAGGGGAAAAAAATGCAATCTCCCAAATATTCACCACAAAAACAAACCAGTCCAAGATGGAAGATAACCATGCTTCACCTGGTAATCAGAGAAAATGGTATTCTGACTACTACAAGCTGAAAATTGTGTGAAAAAGCAGCTCTGAAGCTCTCATGTTTGGGAACGCAACACAAATGGCAAATGCACAATCTATACAACTCAAGTGGCTACCTTCCCACCACTTCCTTGCACCTTGACAGCTTTATTTGGACAGAACAGTGGCTTTCTAGTGGCAAAATTAATGGAATACAGGGATTTTGGAAAGCAAGCAAGGAACTGCAGATATCTATGAGCTACATTTTGGAACCCCCTAACTCCAACAGGCTCTAGGTACTTCATTTCAACCCCTCTTAAAGAAAAAAAACGTAACTGAAAAGGTTCCTCTGTTAAGTGAAACATAGGAATGTCAGTAAGGGTAAGATGAGAGACAGAGGAAGGGGAGAAAAAAATTAATACTCAAAGAAGGGGAAAAAAAGAAGTTTTAGTCAGGAACCGGTGTGACTCAAGTCTTAATAACTCAAAGCCGCAGAACTGCAATCCAAAGTTTTCCTTCGTAACTTCCAACAGTCTCCACATCAGTGTGGGAAAGGGCCTTTTGCTTCTTCATGTAAACTGAAATTCCACTGCCTTTTCTGCTCAACATAGTAAATCCTTTGTGTAACAGCTATTATGTCATACTTCACTGCTTCTAGAATTCAATTCCTGAGGTAATCTAAGGGGCCTGAATAGTGTCCTTTAAAATAAGTAGGATTTTATTAGTAACACGATCAAGCCTCAATTGTTTCTCAGGGCAGAATGAGAGCTGGTAATCCTCCACAGTCCTGCCAGGAATGCCCTGAGATTTGTTGTTTGCAGTGCTTGGTCTGCAAGCATGTTACTATTAAGAGCTTTGAAGCCTAGGACAATGCTTGGTGTTTTGTGTAATGTTATAGTTCAGTTCTTTATTAGGAAGTTTCTTTCTAGCTACTGAAGTATGTTTAGGAACACATCTTGTTCCTATGGAAATCAGTGAGAATTCTGCCCTTGACTCCAAATAGAGCAGGAACAGACTCCTTGTCTGTAACATCAGACATCCCAGCATAAAGCGACAAAATTGGGTGGGCCTGCTAAGCTTCACTAGTGTGAAAAGGTCAGCCTACAAATCAAGAGACTCAAAAGGAGAAGCCTGCAGGCCGCTGCTCGGACTGGTGCCCATGCAGAGGCGAGGCCCCTCCCTGCCTTATCCCCAGAGAACATCACAAATCTGCACCTTGGCTTCCACCCTGCACAGCCAGCCAGGCAGACCTGTCAACTGCTGTGCTCAGAGTATATCTCCTGCGAGTGAAACAGCCTAGGCAAACCAGTCCTACCATAAAAGCAATGCTTTATTATGCCAGCTGAAGAGAAAAGGCAGTTCAGAAGCAACATCTAATGGTTGAGATGCCACCTGAACTCACATAAGTACTCAGTGGCTCCTCTCTGGAGGCATTATATATTGACAGAGGGTACTGAGCTGTAAGTGGGTAACATGCTATCTGTTTTTCCTGCTGTGCATTGATTTCTTGGGGGTGGGGCGTTCCTTCTTTACATTTTGGCGAGCAGTATATGCGCATCCGGGGTACCAATCAAAGCATAAATCTATTCTCTGTCCGACGAACTGGTAGCAGATAAATTTGCCTACATTTTTCCAGTTATCAGAAAGAAAAGGAAACAAAAAAACCTCCCATTTTTTCCTCCAGTGCTTTAAACCTGAACTGTTCCAAAGGCTGCACTATGCTGTTCTTAGATTTTCAAGGATTCTCCCGAGAGCAGAGGCTTCTGAACTCTACTAGATATTGTCCAGATGCCAGAGCAAAGGTACGATATGGCAAAGACAAACTGTTTGCCACGTGGTTTTTTGCCTCTATCTCTAGACACTAGTCAGCTTCTTTGAATCAGAATTACACCACTGATATCTCCCATCACCAGTGGATGAACTCTTTACAACCAAGGCAAAGGCACAGAGATAGTGAAAACTTCACAGAATCTACAGAGGCCAGTAAACAGCTCTGTCTTTGTTTTCACGGCCTTTGAAACTAATCCTTTTTGTTTGGTGTTTATGAAGCAGTAAGGCACTCTGGTCTGCTCATTCTCAGATTCTGCTCGCTCTAAGACTTGATCTACTCTAACATCTGCGATTTGGCTTCTGCTCTTACTGGGTTTCTGGTGACTATTAACACCACTATTACTACCCAATTCACCAGTATCTGGATAACTCTTTTGTAATGCGTGTCTTCACTGAATGCTACATTTTGGCCTGAATTTTTAAGTCCTTATAAAAACTTTCACGCATTCTATTCTTTCATGCAGGAGGCCACACCATGTTCAGTAGGACTCTGTGAGAAAGAAGATTTACTTTGCTCTTCAGACTTCCTATAGTCTACGTTGCAGTGATGTACAAATCGATCATTGGCAGAGCTCTACAACTACTGAACGCCATTATTGGTTTGAGCAATAAAGAGATTTGGAAGTAACTTGAATTTGGAAGTAATTTGAGCTGATGTCTCTTTTCATCTATTTTGTAAGTAGAAAGCACACCCAGGTCCAAAACTTCCAAAGTGACTAGAGAGTTTGCACATGTTAACTTGCAGGTGTGCAACAATAGGCATTTTAGAGACTTGGGAGAGGTTTCCCTCCAGAATGCATTTTTTAAAAACAGATTTCTTTGAGTTGTTTCAAATTTGGGCCTTACACATCTAAGTAATTTTGAAATCATTGTACACAGTTCATTAAAAATATGGCAAGTAAATGAAAGGTTGGAAAGGAGCTTTTCTACATCTTCATATTTAAGAGATCTCATCTTTAAGAGGAATAAAATTACTGAACCAGAAGAGTTTTACTTTACCTTCCACTGGTATGCGAATTCTCTGTTTTATCTTAATTTTGCCAGCTAAATTCTGATGAAAGACACAAGTAAATCTACCATATATAGCAGAAGAGAGATCACTTTAAAAGTCAGTTTTTCATCTGTAAATGTTTCATAGGAAATAACCCTGCCTCAATCTAAAAGCCTAGTTTATCAGAAAGCATCAGTATCGATTAGCATAGTGATTTTGAAGAGTAAGACCAAACAAAAAACCATAGCTGAACCAAGTACATCACAGTTTGAAGTGTAAACATTTTATAGTCGTTTATGAAGAACATAATTAAGCTCCCAACTGGAATAATACAGAAACAGCTCTCGTACCTTCCTAACATCATTACGTACTCCTGTCAAATGAAGCTGTGTGTTTTATAAGCTCAAAAAGTATACTTGGAAACTCATCTGCCTTTCTGCCATCTAAAAACACTGGAAAAAGAAAAAAAAAAGGGGGGCGGGGGGGAATCAAGATTCCACTTTGGATCTTTAGTGCTGGTTTCTGCCCTTGAGGAACCCCTTGCTGCTAATACGCATATTTTAAATTCATGATTGCCTTATTTTTACATCAAGAAAACTAGTACCTTCAAACTGCCAGCAAACATAGGTGTTCAGGAAAAGCAGGAATGAGCCATTATTTACTCTCTAGTCCTTGGAGGATATATCTGCGAACTTTTTTCTCTGGAAGCTGTTTTCTTCAAATACACTTAGAAAAAGGAATTATAAGGAACTAGCATTAGAAGCAATTCCTCCATTACATCTTCACGCTGATCTGCAACAATCTTACTGCCTCTCAGACAATAACTAGTAATCATGCAAAGACCATGGTGACCGATAAAGGAAAATTTTTTCCACTCCCTCAAACAGAACACCTTTATCAGTGACAGGTCATATACTCAGACGTCTTCTTAAGTAATTATAGTCCTGAAAAATAACTACAGAAGTAATACAGGCTTCTTATGAATTATCTTCCTTGCTGCCCTGTTATCAGTCTTAAAAAATAAAATGAAGACTTTTTTTTCCTCTCATGGCAACTAGGGTCTAAGAATTGAACTGGAATATCTGTTGTTCTTACTATCACCAGTAATAAAAGACTGAGCTTTGCAGAGGATGTAAAGCACAGAGTAAAGCCTAGATCACTTTCTCTCTACCTGTACTGACTGTGCAGCACTAAGTAGTAAAAATTTAACAGTTCAGTGTGGAAATTTAAGTCAATGACATCCAAAGGAGACGAGATGCTGACTAAGATGTCATTTCTTTTTCTTTCTTTCTCTTCCTAGGGTTGTAATAAAATTACTTCACTGGTAACTAAGGGCTGGTAATGGTCAGATGGTCCTCAATTCCCAAGAAATAGTTTCAGATTTCTCACGACTAAACTGCTAAAAAAACAGAATACAAAAGTCAAGGTCACAGGCCTTCATTCTTTGGAATATTTCAGTAAAAGCTTGAAACGCAATTTGCCTACTGATATTAGAAAACACTAATGCATTTGGAATGAGGCATATGTTTTAGCACTTTGCTGAACTTAGCTGAGCTGGGGATAGACTCTTCCTCACAGCATGAGGGAGAGACTTATTTTATGATAGATATAGTTTATTCACTTAAAAGTAGCATTTCAAGAAAGAAGAAAAATATACGCTTCTTAGTGAAGTTCCTCTACTATTACAACTTACTAGTCTTGTCATCTAAAATGGTCAGAACCGAACATCTCTCAGGCAGTATTTTGGTTTAGAACTGCATACTCTAAAACATTTCTTACACACTCCCAATGCTTCTCAACAGAACACTACATATTAAAATGTTTCTTGGAAAACGATGAAAATTGGTAGAACAGTTTCAGATGTTTAACTTGACATATAGTTAAAAGTGCACGCTTGCTCACTCTCTTTCCCAAAACAACCATTGAAGTCCCTCTCAGGTTGCGATGCTAAGGCAAGTGATCAAGGCTAACATTCAATTTTACAGTCTTTTCTTTCTTTACTGTGTATACTCTTTGTCATAGTAGATATTCCTACAAATTTAAGACTGCTAAAGACTCTCCTTTTTACCTGACTGATGAAGTTAACCCAGGAAAGCAGTGACTGGTAGTTCGCATAAATGGGATTAGAATCACCGATTTCAGCTGGATCATAGCAGTACACCTCATTTGAAGAGCTAACACAACTATGCTATGTTAAATAAAGACTGAAGTTTAAATGGGGGATTTTCACCTATATCGTTAGGGAAAAGGGATGTATAAGATATGCTTACTCATAACAGAAAACAATGTATTCAGTTTTAACAGTACTCCATCTTAAAAGAAATGTTTTGCTTGATTAGCTCAGAGCACTTCACACGTACAAGTGGGCAACATTTCCTTTTGTTGAGACACGGCGGGATATAAAGAAGTTAAGAGACCTGTCAAGGTCACACCACAAGAAGGTGACAAAGTTACACAATAAGTCACTCCTGATTCCCAGCTCTGCTGTAGCAATAAAACTACAGAGACTGCAATACAACGCCTCTCAAAGGGTTCTGTGCTACTAAGTGATACACAAACAAAAAGATAACAAGCGTCACACTTTTCAGTACTAACACGTCTAAGGAGCACTTTGAACAAGCGACAAGTCAAACCATATCTTAGTCTGAGCTTTATAGCTAAAGGAGATAAGGGAGTAAAACAAGCACTAAGAAATCTTGTATAACTCGCACAGTTGCTTAGTCCATCCATATATCGTTAATTAAGGCTGGAGAAACAACTGAGCATTAGAGGAACGCCGAATAGGGGCCACAGGATCACGCAGGTTTTATTTGCTTTTTTTTCTCCTCAGTGACAAAACATGATACTAGCACGAATACGCTTCATGAAAAGAAAAAAAATGAAATCGGGCAAATGGATAACCCCGAAGACTCAGAGGGGTCCTGTTGTCATGGAAACAAGTCACCACTAATGAGCTTTCTAAGACATGAGTGATTAATACCTGAGTCCTGTAAATAAATATTGATTCAAACCCCAAACACACACATAATAAACCTACTGCCAGCAGCCTAGATAACGGGCAAACAAACAAGATAGCCATCCCGCAGCTTGCGCTCTCCATCGGGGCCCTGAGCCGCGCTGTTTACGTACCGCCTTGGCTTCCTTTCACACCGGGAGGCACACAAAGTTTCCGAAAGGCGAGCTGCCGGCGTGCTGCGCAAGGGAAAGGCGGCGGCCGCCCAGCCCAACGCGGGCCGG
>WAAD01033825.1:22971-108588 GCA_013389945.1 Fregata magnificens
AGTTAGTGATGGGAACAAGAACATAAGATTTTCTGGGAAACTGTACCTACCTGTTCATTTTTGCTGCACAATGGTAGGAAAAAAATTATGCATTATTTTGTGCTTTTTCCTTCATTGCCAAGACTTGCACAGAGTTTGAATGGACTAGGCAGAGCTGCTAACAGAAATACAGACTCACTAGACGATGCCTGCTGTGATTGCAATCAGCCAGTAAAGACTGAGGAAGGACCTTTTTGAATTTGTTCAAGTGGCAAACATGAAGATAAGTATTAATAGCAGATTCTAATAAACCTTCACGTGACCAGAAACAATATCCAACTGTTGCAGCCTTTTAAGCACATGCAGTTGCGGCAAATCTTGCAGTCTCGACACAGAGAAAACTCCCACTAGAATTAATAGGAATTTGCCTGAACAAGGATTGAAAGACTGCAGACTTGCAGCCCAGCCCTACAAGCCTTTTCTCATGACAGCATCCAATTAAAATTAATGAAGTAACTTGTTCAGGATCTCCCCGGGAAATGATGGGAGAGGCAGGGGGGGAACTCAGACTACATGAGTCACTGCCAAGTTCCTTGATGTTACAAAGTCAAAAATACTTAGAAAACAGAAATGCTGAAGAACAGTGAGAAATGCTAGCCATTACTTACAGTGGCTCCCAGGCAATCTGTCTGGGGTGATCAATTTGCATATATATTACTACTGAGGTATAAAGTCCTGCTTTCTGGCAATATTTCTAACCTATCTCACATGTAATCAGGTATTATGATTAAAATGTGAGAGTATCTTATATTTTGTAAAGGGAAAGAATTATGTCTTAACATGCCAGGTGGACTCGATCTCTGTTCTCTTCACCTACACTATGTTTCAGCTCCCCCTTGACATTTCAGAGCAGCCTAGACATGATGCTCTTTCACATGCAGCTGGCTGTGCCTGATTTTGCCCCTTGCCCAGCTCAAACCAGTAAATTATATCCTGTCCGTGACCAACCCTCCTCCTCCCTCTGGCTCACCCTCTACACTGGATGCAGCTGAAGGGAGATGACATCCCTTTGCCGGCTCGCTGAGAAAGCAGCTGTTAAATCAACTTATCATCACCTATGGTGTTAGAGTGGCATGAGGGGATTGGGGATTTGCCCTGCTATTTATAAAATAAACAAATTTGCTTGCTTGTGTTGCAAATGCCATGTGGAAGTCACTAAAAACAGGAAGCGTTTCAGAAATCTAATTTGCTTTTCATTGTGTATGCTGTTTGATTACCTTGTACATTTCTTTCTGTTTGCAATAAAAATAGTTACTTTCCAGTCATTTTCATTTTAGGTCTCTCTCTAGCACTCAAACATCAATATAACATTTGAATTGCAAATACTGTAAGAAATATTTATTAAAGATAGTCACTTGCTCTGGAATTTTATGTATATATGCATCTATATCTTCCTAATGTTTTCAGTTACTATGAGGGTTTATTCTATTTGTCTTCTAGAACGCGGCTTTCAACTAGCTCTGTGTCTCTAAGTGAGGAAGAAGGGAGGATCAGTACATTTAATGTACTTTCTCAGAAAACCGTTCAATCACAGTTTTTGAAAAAAACATCTGAGTATTGTGCGAGAACTTCAATGCGCAGAGAAAACTCTCCTTGACTAGACACTCAGTAGACCACCTTGTCTGACACCCATGCCGTTTAAATGATTAAATGAACTCAAAAGAAGATCCTATAATGAAGTTGCATCCTCTCCTATTTTTCCAGCTGCTTCCCCTTCTCCCAGCTTACCTAACTCAAAATGAGCAGCCTGCTTGCTGCGGTCCATTATACTCCAAAAGGAACAAGAAAAAGTGTCTGAACCAAAAATATAAAACATGTCAACACATGCCTACAAACACCATGACGGTGCCATCCAAATCCCTGAATCCCAGAATGCAATACATTTTCTCCAGTATGCTAGCTGCTGATGGAAACAGTATAAGAGGAATTAAAAAAAAAAAACCAAACTCCCTAACATGCAGCAGAACAAATTCGCACAGGCCATTGATAAAGGCAAAATGGGTAAGTTCCCCATTAGGACAAACACTTCTCCCAAGCTTCTTCCAGGGCGAATGTGAAGCGTTTTCCCTTTAGTGGGGACACTGTTAACCTTTTCTGAAAAGGAACAAAGGCTACATTGGATTTTCACTCCCTTGAGCTGAAGTTGCAGAAGTCTGTGTGGCTGTGCAGGTGCAAAAAAAAAAAAAATGTCCCCTGATCATAATGAAACACCATGTTAGAGAAATAAGACAGTCTTAGCTTTCTGCTCAGCATTATGACCAGCATTTCAAAACAACTTATATTTGCTGCTCAGTAGATATTATTTCTTTTGGAAGCCTGTACATACTTATTAGACTTCCATAGCAGAAACAGTTGTTAAGGTAATATAGCAGTAGGCTAGTGATTTGTGTCCATCCAGAGGGTCTGGCTTGTCTTTCATGGAAGTCAGTTGTAGATGCATAAAGCTGGCATAAACTTAGGACCTTTCTCACTTTCGTAAGATCAGTGATTATGGTGGCATTGCCTGTGATATGGCCAGGCAGTGAAACCACCTGAAGCCATGTAAGTCACAGGCCAATTTCATACAGAAGTATACCACTAAACTGGTGTTTAAGGGTGTGGGAAGATCCCCCCAACTAGCTAGCTAGTCTTCTCCACTCTGTGACCCTCCTTCACCCTTTGTTACTACCAGCTTGTCCCTCTGGTTTCAGCAAAGTTACTCATGATGTACATCAACATAAGTAAGATTAGAAGAAAGCCCCTTTATTTCTCTCCATCTCTGTATCTTCCCTCTACTCCTTTGACAAAGAGGTTCCGCCTTTTTTTTTTCTTAAGTTGGTAAAATGTTGTCACTTTGGGTGCTTTCTGCTTGATGAGCTGTAAACAATCACCCAAGAGGGAAGAGGTTGAGAATCCAGATTTTTTTTGTCTTAAAGTGCCTAGATCCATGTGTCCAAGTGATATAACACAACATAGATCCATTGCTCTCAGCCAGTGCCCTGAGAAAGGACTTTCTAATTTCAAATCCAAAGGATTGTGCTCCTTCTGCTGAAATCCATGAGAATACTGGTTTGAATAGGTGCAGGATATAGGCCTTGAGGAGTCTGATTTTCAGAAGTTCTGGGCTCCAGCTTTTCTCATGGGCCTCAGTTGAAATGGAGGAAGATACGAAATACTGGTCGTAAGATACCAGGTCACTAATGCTTTGCATGGATCATTTGCAGTGATGGAAACAGGATTTCCACCCATTCACAGCTATCCTACACTGGCTACAAAGAGCATGAGCACCAGGCTTATATTTTACAGAAAATACTCATGTTGCTGTCAACTCAGCTCATGCGTACCGGCTTTCAAAGCACACAACATTTACATTGCATGATAGCCTGCCCTATATATTAAATAGCATTGTACCACAGTGTAAACCAGCAGAAAACTAAATAATAAGTTACATTAAATGTTATTTGAAATTGTTCACAGTGATGCACAAAATAAGAGCTAGAGGTTAAAGCAAACAGAATATGCTACTGTCATAAAGTCAACGTATGTAGCACATACCACATTGCAACTTATAATTAACTGTGGCCATATTTAGGGAATATGGCATGACAGTGCATGGATCATGAAGCCGAACAAAATTCCAAGTGCTTTCAATTTCCTGACAAGTGTTATTTTAGCAGTAGGATACCCCATTCTCCTACTGTCTTACTGCATTCATGAACTGAAATCAATATTTTCAGTGTTATTTGCAGTCTAAATGATGATAGATGTTTTAATTTTGAGGTTGCTACATTAAATCATGTCATTAACGGGATTTCCCCTGCCCCATCTCCCCTAAATGATGTCCCTATTTTCCCTTCAAGGTAAGTCTCCTGACCACATTTTCAACAATACCAGATGGAAGGAAGCTTCTATTGTTTATTATGAAATGTATTTCTAAGGTTAATTTCTTTCCTATTTATAGTAGATATGCATATAAAGCCGTTTCAGACCAGCACCAATTGAAATACTATTTGAGTTTGGAAAGATAGAATTACTAATGTAGAACCAGCAGGGAGACCTACAGGCTGCACAAAATCATCGTTTTTAGTAAATCACACTCAAAGCTCAGTGACTCTGGTGGTTTATCTCCAGGAAGAATTTACATCATGTACTTCATCTACAGGCAAATCTCATTGCTGATCTCATTCTTTTTGCTCTTGTGGTAGCTTAAACTGGCATCACAATGAAAACTGAGATGTGAATTCAAGAAACAGCCATGGCTGGTGGTATGCCTTTCTTCCTCTGAAGAAGGTAGACATTGTTCATGATAAATTCAAGTTTGTAGCTCACCTTGGCTATCTATGACAAAAAGCTGCTAAGGTGTCCAATTCCTTCCTTCATAAGAAAAAAACTGCTTTGCCAAAATGTCAGCTTACTACACTATGAAAGAACAAATGCTCTGTGTATTGGCAGGCAAACATAAACCTCAGTGGCAGTCAACGAAGAGAGAATGGAGAGCTGCGGTTTTTGTTGAGACCACAAGGTAAGCGTGCAGTATTTAAAACAACTCTCCCTTTTCATTCTTCCATGTAAGACTGGTTAGAGAGAAGAAAGAAGTTAGGCTAGGTTGGTGATGCTTCAGTCTGAATTAATTGAACTTTCCTTTCACTTACAGACACAAAATAATATGACTGACCTCATTCACTTTCATTTATGTAAGATGTAGTGGCACAGTACCTCAGCCTCTGGCAGAAACTGGATGATTTATGCTCAGAGAGTTATCTTTGGTGTATCATTGTTAGAGCACAGAGGAGGATATTACTGTAAGACATAGCCAACGAAGCCTTTGTGCTTGCCCAGGAAATAAGACACCAAAAAGATGTATTGGGAGAATCACCTGTCTGGCCATGCTGTCTTCTCTTACACAACATTTCTGTCATTTCTGCTGACTAGCATTTAGTAATGTCTTCTACCCTTATGATCAATATGAGCCCATTAAAATGTACAGGGCTATGTTTGGCAACAGAAGGAGCTTGTTATTTGGTCAAAGTGAACACAGCCTTTCAATACTGATCGAATGGCAGTATTACTTGATACACTAGGCATTGCCAAACACAATTAGTGACTCAAAAAGAGAAATACTAAATAATACAGGAATATGAAAATAAACTGCAATATCATGTTATTACCACGTTGTCTTTTATAAGGAACATGACACTATATTAAATGAGAATCCAATTCATCCTTGATATTAAAAAATACTGAAAAAACCCCATTGAACTGTAAACATGGACAATAGCACAGCTCCTTATACATTTTAAGGCACTCTGTTGTTTATTTGAGAAAGTTCATTCTGTTCTTGACGTTTGCTCTTATATTCATGACAATAAAGCTCTGGAAATCTGTAGAGGCAGTTTCTTCATAGTTTGGCTTACAAAAAAATCCAAGAACATCCAGCCAGCTAAACAGTCCAACCAACAACATATGCCAACTTCACTGTTAATTGCCTGTTTTAAGCCAGACTAGCTGAGCGTCTGCTACCTTACACTTTTACTGGGCTAAACTCAACATATTTTTTTTTTTCAGTAACAAAGATTGTAAAAGAAATAATTCAGAATTACTGAATATTTTGGCTGACCAGAAGTGTTATCTTTCATTCTTTAATCCTTTTTTTAAAATTACATTTTGGCAACTTTAAGATAATTTTGAAGGCAAAAATTGGCTGCCCAGGGAAGTGGTTGAGTCACCATCCCTGGAGGTATTTAAAAGATGTGTAGATGTGACACTTAGGGACATGGTTTAGTGGTGGACTTGGCAGTGCTAGGTTAATGGTTGGACTTGATGATCTTAAAGATCTTTTCCAACCTATACGATTCTATGATTCTATAGAACAATGAATTACAGCATATTTATATTTCCAATATTTTTCACATTTTTAAACTATCAGCCAAATCAGTGAAGAATTGTGACTGCTGAACAAATGCATTTTTGGTAAATAAATCATTAGTAAAATTTATGAGTCTGAGTCACTCCACTCTAGACACTGCATGTCATAATTTTCTAAGATCATTCTTTGGTTAGAAATACGTCTCACTTTCATCTATTTGTAAAGCACTGAGTGTATATCTAACATTGAATTATGAAATTGATTGATGAATAATCACTAACCTTTCCATAATTTCTACTACAGTACAGCCTAACATCCCCACTGATACCGGACTCCCATTGGGTTAGACTCTGGGCAAACAAAGCTAATCTCCCCATTTAGAACCACTCATAATATGAGTGCTTAAAAAAGATCAGAGTAGAAGAATAAAAGCCAAAATCTGGCTTTTAGAGGTTTAGTGCTGAGACAGAGGCAGAGTGAATGATTTCTCCCAAGTTTTGCAAGAAATCTGTGGAAGAGATCAGAAACTGAACCAACATCTCCTGAGGCCCTCTGTGGTGCCTTACTGCAAGACAATCCTTCCTGGAAAGAAAAGACAAACCACACTTATTATTTCATCATTTGCCGAGCTCCAAATGTGGTGAAGCTGCTAGGCCAAGGATCACCTCTGTCTCCATGAGCATGATGGTAGCTGCTCAGACGCTGGTGCAGAATAGGGTGAGGATCTTCAGTCTCAAGTGAACTGAGTGGTTTTCTCATTGTAATTTGCAATGTGTATTAGTATATTGCCTTTGAGTCTAAGCTACAGATCCAGATCAGGCTGTGGTAGGCGCTGTACAATCACAGACCAAATAAAATAACACTCTTCTCAAAGAGCTTATAGTTTAAGCACTGCTGGTACCTCCAGTACCTGAAGTGCTTATGATTGCAAATGAAATCAGGAGTGTATAGCCATGACATATGTAAGGCTTCATTATTTTTATAAATAATGACAGGCTCGGAGGCATATGAGGATCTGAGTTTTAATATGCCGATGAAAGGTTCTGTGTTTATATTCTCATAAAAAGAAATATCTTTGGAAGACATTTATCATAACAAGTTCTTCTTTCTTCCTATTCAGAATGTTATGTTCTCTGGGAAATTTCAAGTATTGATTTGCAATAAAATTTCCAGGAAGAATGACACAAAGGGAAAAAAAAAATTTTTTAAAAGAGAAATTACATGGAAATATGAGAGGAAGGAAAGCTATTTTTCTTCTATCTGGCATGCAAATGAAATGGATACAGTTATCTTTAAGAATATGTATTTGCTAAAAGTAATCCAGCTATTTATGAGAAAAGGAAGAATAAGATCATGAGGAAAAAATGAAGGAAAGGAGATTTGGCTAAATTCTTACCTTTCATTTTAACTAACAAGAAAATAATCTGGTAAGATAATGGTCTTTGGATTCTGAATCCAAGGCCCCATCCCCACCCCACCCCCCAAATCTGAAATTGTTGCTGGCAGCACAGATTGTGTATAAATAAATTTAAATTAGAACATGTTTAGCTCTTTCTTACACAAACTAACTTTTATTCTCTTTATTTATTATCATTAGTTAATGGCAATGACCTGAACCATATCACATACAGAGTCACGCAGAGACAGTGTGTTGAAAAGCTGTTTCAAGAAAGCAGATACTGTTCTGTTAGGTAGCATCTCACACTTTATGCAACAACTTACTTATGCAATAACTGTACCTCACTAGCAAAACAAGATCTGCAGCAATAAACACATTTCAGTACAGCAAGAGCCTTTTTTCAGGAAGAAGCAGGAGACTGGTCCATTTAATTAATATTTGACACCACAGATCAACTTTGTTTCCAGTTTTTTTAAAAGCTTTGCGGAAAGTTTCTTACTCATTAAAAGGGCGGTAGCATCTTACACAAATGGACAGGAAAAACCCTTCACTTTCCATTACTCTAGCAAAGACTGGTTACTTTCCCATGGGAAGTTTCTCTATGTGATTGCAACAGAGTACGTAGGTTTCTAAAGAAGAAAAGAAAGTGGGTGAGATAGAAGCTTCAGAATAGCCAGGGTCTGAAAGAGCTTTCAACATCCTGTTCGGCTTCCGTTAAAACCCCGGCTTTTGATCATTCTAAAACATAGAAGTTACTTAACAATAAAATTGCCATTTTCATCTCACTGACCTGAATGCACATTTGTCTGCCTTTACAGAAAAAGTGTTTTAAGGAAAATTGTTAAAGAGTCAGCAGCTCATTGGTGCTCAATTCACCACACTGCAATAATCACTGGGTTTCAATCTGTACTTGCAACGGTAGGAGATTCCAAACAAAGTTTCCGTAATGTAGGAAGGCAGGCTGTATGCTTGAAACTATCACTGGAAGTGTTTCCCAACAGGTTGTACCACCACTTGTTTTGAATGAGGTAGATACAGTTGATTCTTACTTGGGCAAAGTGATAAACTAAATGACATCCTGAGGTCTTTTGCAGCTCTATTTTTGTGATTTATGATTAGTCTTTGCTGGTGAGTATTCCTTCCGGGAGCTGTACAAGAACATGTGTTTCTCTTGGTGTTCACACACAATTCCAAGGCATGCTAAGAGGAGCTGGCATTACTCCCGGGCCATGGCTGAGCTGCCGTCAGGCCTTCCAACTAAAGCTGGTTAAGCCGAGTCGGCGCTGGAATAGAAGACCTTTAGAGAACACCAAGTTGCTGAGAAACAGTGGAAAAGCTGGAAAATGACAGAACTGCTGTCTTCAGCATGAGACAGAACACCATGGTTCCAGTCACTTCCGGTTATTGTTCAGGATATCATCATCCTGGCCATACTCACAATTGGCCAAACATTTCTTGCTCCCTAAGCTCCCTTTGTGATTTAATGGACAAAAAGACTGTTTACTCTTTCTGTCCCAGCTTTATGCTCTGTACATGACTTAGAACTGACTGCTGGGAAGGAAGGTCCACAAACAGCTCTGGGGCAATCAGAGCTGCTCCTGGTTTTTATGGCTTTTCTTTTCTGTTGGCAGGTTGGAGTTGTATCACAACACTGTAGACATGCCTCAGCTGTCTCCAAATGAACCGATAAAGCGCCCAAGTGAAGTACCAGGCTAAGGAAACTACATTGCTTGTAGCACGGAGACAGGTATCTAGTTCAGGTATCTCTTTATACTACTGCACTGATATATATCAACTTATGCAATGAACAGTGAAGGTTGAGATCTATTGATCTTGTGTTGGGGTCCATTGTTAAACTGAGGCTGTGCCCCATTTCATGACAGGTTACTTCTGGGACGAAAAGTCACTGCTACACATTAGAAAAGTTTATTTTGGAGGGACTGGAGTGGACACTAACATGGTCTTCCCAGATAATTGTTATAGCGTGACCACTAGTATTTATATGAAGACCTGTGCCAGTTGGTGCTTTGTGACAATCTCAAGGGAAATGGCCAATATCAATGAAGAAACAGAGATGAGCCTCAGTGTATAAATCTGAGGACACTTGAACAGGAAGGAGTCCTCTCATCTGCAAAATGAGAATACTTAAACATTCCAGACAAAAGAAACATGAAAGCATCACTGAGAAAAATCCCTTTTGGATAAACCACCTATGAAAACACTGCACAAAGTATATATGAATCATTCCTTCATAAAATGAAAAGGGAATTGGTAAAATCTTGAGAAACAACATTTAACTCTTGCACTCTTTGTGTGGATATTGCCAGAACTGAGAACTCAAACCTGCTCTTGCTCATCTAATAAAATTCTTGAGAAGAAAAGTAAAATTCATAATAACAGTTTCCAGAGTTCTGCTGCTTGTGGTAGAAGCAATATTGTAAATTCTTGCATGCTTCCTAAAGGAAAGCTACGGTAACTGCGTGTCTCTGTGTGTATTACAAGAATTGTTAAGTGCTCAGTTTTAAGAATCACATTCCATTAGATTGCTTACAGGAAACCTCATTTATGCATCTGCTTTTTCTTTCCTAGGAAAATGCAAAATTAATTTATGATGACAATATTTTATTGTGTACAAAATTAGCTTGATTACTAAATTAGAAAAGAATTCCAATAGAAACAGATATAACAATAGTATGGCAAATAAAATCCTTATGGCTCCTTCTTCCTGTACTTAGAAAATGAAGAATGATCAGCCACATATTATAGCAGGACCTGTGTTGTTGGCTGTATAGTGCAAAAATCTTGATTTTATGTGGTATTATGTATGCTCTATTCTGCCTGTTAAACTTGTTCTGTTTTATCCTGATGATGTTCTTTGTATATGAAAACTATCTGGAAATGGAGGATCCCAAGCATCTGTCCTTCATTTTTGTTTATTGTAGATTTTGATTTTATACTCATGTCACAACAGCTGTGACATGGTTTCTGTGGATTAGAAGTCCGAAAGACCTGAAGACTTTTCACGACACATACACATAATAAATCTCTAAAAGGATATAAGGTATGAGGATAGTAAGTTCTGGCCCTACCCAACTCAAGGCCTTGACAAGTTAGACACTTAGCTGATGTGCTTAAATTAGAAACAAGGTCATGTTAGGCTTCCTACATAGTTAATTCATGCTTCCCGAGGGAGATGCAGCCCACCTATGACATGAATCACCCGCTGGAGGTGCCTAGCATTCTTCATTGACTGCAAAGGGACCCTACGGTGACCTTGATCCAAATATAGATTCTTTAGCTAGGTAATTGAAGTGAGTTTAAAGGAATCCAGGACTCTCTATATAGTTAGGTAAGTTTAGATTAGAGAGAGGAAAAAAGGCAAGATGAAATGGTAAAACATGCTGAGTTTAAAGAACCCAAGAACATTTGGTGTTTGAAGTTTTGATATGAAAAAAACCCCAACATGTTACAGAAGAACTTCTGTCCCTCATTCTCTATGTCCCGTTTTGGCTTCTGACCTTCCATCCCAGAAAAGAACCCAAGCCAAAAATAAACACCCCACCCTCCCACTCTGGTTAAGATGGCTACTTGCTCAGGAACATAAGACCACCTGTCTTGGGTCAGACCAAAGGTCCATCTCTGCCAGTACCCAGTCTCCAACAATAGCCAGAAATACCTGTCTATGGGGGAGCACAAGTATTGGAACAAACATGGTGTGACGTTTTCCTGCGATATTCTTCCAATTTCTAACAGTCTGTGGCTCAGGGGCATCCTTTGTAGTTAACAACCTTCAACTGTATTTCTCTTATATTAACCTGTCAAATGTCCTCTTTAAGCTGTGTAAACTGTCATCGCCCTCAATTTCCTGGAGTAAGGAATTCCACTGCTAAACTTCATGTTGTTTTAAGACTTCCTTTTGTTTCTTCTGATTTTGTGGTGTTTTCTGTACCATATCCTTTTGCACCCAGCACCAGGAATCCTTGACAGTCCTTCCCTCCTTTGAAACCTCTGAAGGGTGAGTAGGTAACTATTTGGTGCTCACAAGTGACTGAAAGACTTGGGAAACAGTGCCTCCTTTTTGTCTCTTTCCAGGCCCAAAAGCACACAATTGCCCAGCAAGAAGAAGCGGCGAGAACACAAAAGGCCTCACAAACACCAATACTATGGAAGAACGACATCAGAGGTAGAATACTGACAATGGATCACGTGCAAGAGCTTTGTAGCCAGCTGAAGAGAAACATTCAGAGATATGTTAAATCCGACATATGGGAGAACTTCAAAAGAGGTCATTCTGCAACTGTAAGAGTTCCTGAGAGGACAGAGAAAAACAGCCTCTGAAACTATGCCCCTCCACCAACTCCTTGAAGAAGTTTTTACCCTGTTGGATAAAAATAAGATTAATTTTGATAGGTTACCAACACTGAATGCTAAACTTCAGGAACTGATTGGAACATTTTTCAAAGTCCCCTTAAAAGAAAAGAATGCAGTTAGCCTGTGATAAAAAAAGAAACTATGTTAGGGAACACAGTGTATTAAGACAGCGTTAAGACAATTATTTTTAAAGATTTAGGCAAAAGACAAGGAAGAAGAGAGATCAGACTTTTCAAAGAAATAGGCTAAGCAGGGGAGACCATGTTCCTCCACGAACTTTTCAGCCCAGCTTTAATTCAAAGTTGGTTACAAAGTGCACCCTTTGCAGAAACCAGAAAAAAGTTTTAATATTTCTGCTAATTTTTTTTGTTTGTTTCACACCAAGTTCCTTCTAGTTGTTACAGTTGTCTACCCTATCAGTATATAAAAACTTACCCAGTGGCTGTGACTAAACATATCCAGTAACCTTTTCTGCTCCAAACGCATGCTTTATTATGTCCTGGATTAGGTATAGCAAGTTTACTACATGGTTGAATGTGAAATGGTCCAGGAAGAGAGTAAAAGGAGTATCGAATTCCACAGGGCTCTTAGGGGAAAGAAATACTGGAAGGATGCATTTAAATCGTGTTATCAGTTACATGAGATGTCTTTGGTTCCTCCAGCTGTTGCAGGGAGTTAATGACCTGTTGGCAGGCACACCTAACCGGACAGATCAATACAGATAATTTGTCTGCAGATAGTACAATGTTATCTCAGCACTGAAGTACACCAAAGAGATGGTTTCCCTGCAGGAAAGCACTAACTTTGCTTTTGAAAAGAGTGCCTGCAGAAACCCCCACTGTGCCATCCTGTCTGGTTTCTCAGAGTCCACAGAGGCTTGCAAGTTCACGTGTTGGAAGCATAGAAGAAAGCCGCTTTTTCAAAATGGCACCATGTGATGTGTGAATAACCTGAATGATACACTGATGGGGGGGCTGAAAGGAAATAAAGGTAATACAGGTTCCTGAGCTATGGAGTAGTGTGATTTCTATTCATCTAGAGCTTTTCTCTGTCTTTCTTTCATTACCTTCGATTTTTTTTTTTTCCACCTCAAACGCTCTCCCTTTGCTCCTACCAGTCCCCTCTCTTCCACAGGCCCAGTCCCTTCCCCTGTTTTCCCACTCCCTCTCACCGGGGATCCAAGATTCCCTGTCCCTATTTTCCAGTCAGAGCTCCTCAAAGCCGCTCAGATCTTGAGTATAACAATGTGGCACATGAAATGTACTAACAGGAGCCTTAATACAAAAGTTTATGATTTGTAGCAATAGGCTTGTTTTTCTTCAGTCATTTCTATCTGCCTTTTATATGGGAAAGGAAATAATCTTTGCATGTAAAGTTTCATTGTGATGAGATAGAGCTCCCACAGTATCAAATACCTCAGTTCAAGCCCAAGTCTCTGTTACAAGTACTTATGTGCTGTGTTTGGCAAACGTATTATGAGGAAGCAATAATAGGCAGGAATATTTTTATATCAGTTGAAAACCACCGATTTTTCTAAGTCTCCATTTTCCACATCCCTACAAAGTGCTTGCTATCCTGCCACGTGAGAAATACCAAATGATCAGAGAAGGTGCTAAGTGTTGGAAAAACTCCTGACCAGGATGTCACACCTTTTCACCATGTCCCACCCCTGCCTCCATCTCAAACACACTTTAGTTCGCTTGTTTGAGATGCTAAGTGCTGCTTTGTCATTGCAATGTGATATTTAGCAGATGAATGGAGAGATATTACCAAATGTCAAGGAGCAGCAAGGTCAGGCTGCAGGGAGCTGCGGGCAACTGCAAGACAGGCTGGGGCAGTGTCCTCAACAACAAGGGGTCAGAACCATTGTACCAGTGCAAGGGGAGATGAGAGGGTCTGCTGGTGTTAACCGGGGTCAGCCAAGAGTCCCAGACACGTCCACAAGGATGGGGCAGCTCCGTGGCACCAAGCCAGGAAGTCAAGTCATGAAGACAAAGTCAGGATCAGCGAGGTGCATGGCCAGGCAGGGCATTCCTGCAGTATAGCTCAAACAAGAACGGCTGAGGCCTGAGCTAAATTTGGGCCTAAATTTGTAGCCCTAACACATAGATAGATAGTTAAAATTACACACATGGCTCTTGTGGTTGCTTTGGTAGTTTGATTCCCTTTATGGGAACATCTAGCCCCCAAACTTGTAAGCCAACCAAAACTACGGTGGTGCTGGAATTACTTTTCAAAGACGTACAGGTAAGTAATACCTGGAAGTTCATATATCCAATAGATGGAGATTATTCATACTTTTGCCATTATCTGGGTTCTGTACTCATGCAGATTTCTTTCTGCTTTGCAAGAGCTTGTTAATTTTCTAGCTGCCTCCTGTATTGCTACTACTGTTTTCTCTGACTGAGCATCTATAATGCTCTGAATGGAAACACATCCAAGGAATAGATACTCTGGGGATTATACACTTCTGTTAGACACATATTTCAAAAATTTTATGGAGGAAAACAAACTTGCTAATGAAAACTAAAGAAGCAACCCCCCTTCAACCTGTAACACAGACTACCAGATATGGCCTACTGAAAAGTTAAATTAGCATTATGGAGAAATTTTAAGAGAACTTGAGAAAAAAATACAAATGCCTGTGATCTAACTGACATTGCAGGCTCTATTTCCAGATACGTAACAAGCTCTGGCTAATAGCAATATGATTTCTGAAAAGTACATGCATGTCAGCCTGAATTCCTCCTTTATGGACAGGCATTATTTCTGGGAATTAGTTGAAAAAGCACGCATTTCTCAGCTGATTAAGGTTGAAAGGCCTGTTTAAACAGCCCTTTTGGGTAGAATAGTAGCACTCTATAATAAAAAATTGTGAATTATTAACATTGTCCAAAGATTTCGGATGAAATGAAAGAATCTTTTCAATTCTAAGAACACAAGGACCCGCTGGGTATGAGCACACTGGTGTGGTGGGGCTACTTAGTAAAAAATTGCCAGGAGCTATGGTAGCGCAGCACAGAAGCTTTCATCATCATGTGAGAGGGCAATATGGTAAGAATTTGAAAGTAGGGAAAGCCTGGAGGACATTGTCACAGGGATCCACACACTATTCCTTAAACTTTTTTTCTTAAAAGGTACTCGGACAGTTTAAGAGTTATTTTTGGAGAGTGACATTGAGGAAAGCCCTAATATTGTTATGCTCCCTGACTAAAGAAGGGATGACCATGCCATGTTTTAACTTCAAATTGATATCTCTTTTCAACAGTGCTGGCAGATGAGTGGTTAGAAACTGATACAGCAGAATAAGTCCTAGCAATGAGCCTGAAAATGCTTCTGGATTCTGTTTTGCACCCAAATCAAGTAGGATTTGTTAAAAAATTGACAGCCAATGACAACTTATTTGTACCACTGCATGCAATCCAGTGATCATAATGTGATACTTTAGGCTTACATGGAGAAAAAGAGGTTTATCTTCCACGATCTACAAACTTCTGGGTTTCAGCCTGTATTTAATTCCAGCATTCAGATCTTGTATTCTCACCAGCTTCTCACGTCATGAGCTAAAGAGTCTCTGACACTTTCATTATCTTCAGAGGCATTAAGCCATCATCACATTATTCCTTTCAATTTGCTTCTGAAGCAAAAACTTTGAGAGTTCATCTAGACAGCAGACATTACAGAGCCATCCACTGGGGCATAAATTAATAGTATATACTGATTAATACCCCATGGTACATATATCCAACTCTCCAAATCAGAAATTCAGTCCTATTATCACTTCATTACCAAAATGAGCCAATATCTGAGTCTGAATTAATTGGGAAAAATGTGAATTGTTGGAAATCTCCCAGCAGCCATGTAATGGAGAATCTCTCTCAAAGGAATCTTCACAGGGAAATGAATGCAATTAAGGACCAAGGTAATAAACTGCCAAGAAATTTTCACTAGCTAGAGAAGCCTTATTTAAACCCTGAGTTCCCCCAGTGAAGTGAACAGGGAGTGTCATCTGTCCCTGCGCTGCTGCAGAAAGATTAAGTACAAAAATGAATATTCTACATAAATATCTCTATATTTTTCTCTTGCCTCTCTGCATAAGTTAGAAAACTTATTAAATAGAAATTAATAGCATTTATAGAGGTCTCCTGTGTGATTCTGGTTAGCACCCTGTCCATCATTTGAAGAAATCCAAATTATTATAGGCAAAGTGGCAAATGTGTTCTCCCTTTCCCAATGCTAAACAGTGTTCTGAATTGCCGCCTTTACTACTGTAGCGATAATTAAGAAACTAGATCAGATACTCCTGGACTGTCACAGGTCCCAGAATGCCCTACAACACTTTGCTAATGAACAACTGCACCAGCCTGAAGCTCTTTATGAAAGCAGGTCACTCCTTGAAAGGGTCCCAGTGGCAGAGCACATGCTGTAATAAGAGACTTTTTTATGGCTTGCAGACAGCTTCACACAAAAATATAAATATCAACTTTATCAGACACACTATGGAGTTTGAGCTGGTAAAGGCCTTTTTCTCTAATGCCTGAGAGTGCCGTAATGAAGAAAATAGGGCACTGGTAAGTATGGCCCAGGACTGTCCAGCAGTCAGGCAGCTGAAGGAACAGAGAGAGACACAAGAATTACTGGTCTTTAGTATACAAACTTCTGCTGAAAAATCACATTCACTATGTTTATTTGCTGAAATGTATTGCATCAGGCCACAATGACTTTGGGTTTTAATGGCTGCAGAGATCATGCCTGCATTGACTGTATGAATTCACAGAAAACAGAGAAATAAGCCTGAGCCCAGAGCAGAAAAAAAGTGTGTTTGGCTGTTCTGAAGGAACAGCACAGAAAGAGCAGCTTTCCACCCTAGAGAGCAATGAGACAAATTCAAAAACACTTGGAGCATGCAGCTAGAGACAATTGTTTAAGAACCACTGACACTGCTGAAGGAATTTCAGCCCTCCATCTTCCCCCCTGCCCTTGATTCACTCCTTTCCCTATTATGCACATCTCCTCTTATTTTATAACTGTAAGACTCACTCTAATGTGTTATGTCTATGCTGTATTGTCTGGCCTTGTATTGTCTGCAGCTTTGACAAGGTTTAAAATTGCCTAATTGCATAGTTCTATCTGAGAGCCTGGGAAGCATGCAGCATTTGGGAACATGCAAAAAAATGGCACTTTTCATTTGTTTTTCTGATTTTGTAGAAAAAATAATTTTAAAGGCTTCCTCAAACAGGCTAGAATACAAGTTCTCCAAAGAGAATGTGATAAACCCTGTATGTCATTTTAAAAAATTAGTGTACGCTTTTACAACTGCTGTCGCCGGGAGATACTTTGTTTCTGCTGAATGTGATGGTGAACAGCGAGTAGCAGCATAAACAAGCAGCATGGCAAAGGCTGGTGCTGGAACAGAGAGGCAAGCACAGCTCTGATTCTGCAGGAGAACCTATAAAAGGAGGGAGCTATATGTGACAGTAACAAGAGAAAGAATACTTTAAAAAGCAGAAGAAAAAGGCAAGTAGAAGATGTATGTGCCTGGAAGCAGTGGGATAAGTGTCAGGTAGAGACTAAAGACAATAGCACCGGAGTACGTAAGAACTGAGAAGAGAAGCTGCTAGCTTGCAACCAGGGTCATGGGAGACAGAAGTTTTTGGGAAGACAATGCTCTGGAAACTGCGTGACTGAATGAAGGGAAGATTGAGAGTGCGATGGCCAGCACAGCACAAAATGTAACACACAAAGTGCTCGTGTAAAAATAGATGGGTTAGAAGAACAGAAATAGAATTGATGGTTTAGATGAAAGATGAAGTCAGGCCAAAGCGCACAGTTAAGGAATTCACAGAAGATTTTGCCAACCCAACGGATTATAAATCTGAGATTTAAATACGTAGAAAGATTTTTTCAAAGTCACATATGTGGCAAGAAAAAGTTTATTGTCAAATTAATCGTGGAAATCTATTCTAGAGCAGGAGTTCCTAAGTCTTCTGGTCAGTAAAGCCTCTCAATCATCTGAATTCTTTGTGGGCCACCATCTGAATTGAAAACATACTTTATCTGAAAATGAAATTATTTCATAGACCACTTACCATTGCCTCATGGACCAGTAGTTTGAGAATTAAGCCATTTTTAGAGACTCCAGAGGGCACGAGACTGAAGGAAGAGGTGGCAGCAGGAGTTGGGCAGTAAGTCTGGGGTAAGGTGAGGCGGCTACATCCTGTCAGGGGGAAGGAAGAAGATCTGGGACTAGAAACATGGGGAAGAGGAGATGAAGGCAGGTTGGTAGGCTATTTTGATCTGGGAGACTGAGCTGCTAGGCCTAAAATGCATACAAAGAACAAGGAACAAGGGATGGGGAAAGTCGGGTCTAGATCAAGACAGGTAGGAACAGCTCAAAATAAGGAGGGTTTGTCTCCAGAGACTATAGTGGTCTGAATCTCAATATTGATGCCAACAAACAAGAAATTGGGTTGAAAACTTCCATATCTGATAATGAAACATGCTGAGTCAGTAACTCTATATCTTTGATTATTCTCTTGGTCACATTCCTTCAGTATTTTCATTTGGGTGTTTTACTGAAGTTAACTATATCAAAGCAGGTTTTAAGAAAGTACTCACAGCAAATCCAAGACGGTTTTTCAAATTTGCCCCCTTAAAAATCTCAAAGCATTGGGATGCTTGTGTTAGTGTTATACTGAGAATGGTATGCTCACACTATGCTGGGAATGACAGCTCTGAGAGGGCACTGGCTGGCAGACAGATTTGCATCTGTCTTCTCCTTTCCAGATCTGTGTTGTTATTGAAGTTTCCTTTAGAGTGCTTACAGAAAACTACAAGTTGGGTCAACAAAGAAGAGACCACCACAGGCAAATAATACATTATATACTACATAAAAGATTCATTAGGATCTGGCACTGTGAAATAAGAAATCTAGTATTACCCTGCTGTACAGTTATGAAATAATGAGTATGTAAAAAATTAACTGCTATTAGATGTATAAATTACTCCAGATCAAATGGGTGTGAAATGCCACACCACTACTAATTTTTCTCTAGCTTAGTGTCCCCTCGCTCCTACTGAATTTCTGACTGGTGTGCAGGACACATAACACCGATGAGCATAACACTAGCAGCAGTGTTACTGTAGCTGAATTGTCTACGGCTGCCAGCCAGGTAAAGTCTGCAGGGAGTGGTAATAGCTTTTATTAGAATAACTAGCATATTTAGGGAAAAAAAAAAAAAGTCTAGACAAAATCACAGGTACCCACTGGGTTTTTTTATATATGCCTCTCATGGATGTAAATTTGTGATTTTCAGATAAAACATTAGGAATTGGGGATATGCAAGTCTGAACTTTTCCTTTCTTACTGCCTTTTGAAAGTATTCACCAAAATGTATCACATATATAAGAAACATTTACAAATCCTAGATAGGAAAATAAAGCTCAGTTCACTAAAGGATAAACATATGCACAAGGATGAATTAATCCTTACACAATTTCCAGAAGTACAAATGGTTGGAGCTACAATCCTAGAACTAATGCTGTTATTTGATCAGGACCAATCTGAAGACCGCTGTCATCTGAAGCCATAAATTCATGAAAGCATCAATTTCCTAGATACAATGGAAACCCTACCACAACATCCTGGCTAGACAATACATGGCTATTTGCTCTGATTGAATTTAAAATTTTCCTTGTTTGTGCGTTCATAAATCAAACAGAAATGCTAGACTATTATGTTAAAAACATAACTGCTGATACGAGGAGCCTATGCTACTTTGGGCAGGACAAAAACATCGGGTGAAATTCTGTTTGGATTAAATTAATCAGATTACTCTCAAAAAAAAAAAATCTCAACCCATTTGGGAAGACAAATGCATGGGTTAAATCTCACTGAGGGAGAAACATGGCTTCATGCAAGAAAATTTATTAGCTAAATCCATAACAAGACCAAGAATTCGGGTTGATGTTCAACAGTGCAGCTGCAGAGCTACGCTGGCTATTCAATATGTCTGCCAGAAGAGTTCTAGTTCCAAATGAATCAACATAATACAGGCTTTGCCTGCAAAAGAAAGTGGCAGTGGTTTCACTAGGATTATTTCTTTAAATCAATTTCATTTAACATGAAGCAAATCCACATGTGGACACAGTTAAATTGATTTACAACTGGCTTATGTTGATTTAGCTTAATTCAAAGGGTTGAATTTTATATGGCAGCTATACATTGATTTAAGTGCATCTACCCAAGACTGCAATGGTTCAATTTAAATAGACTTAAAACAAGACCTCAGTTAAGCCACTTTTGCAACACTTTAAATATCAGGCTAGGTCTCACTAAGTAAACACACACAGAGGTAGATGACAGCCACTTTTAAAAGAATGGGAGATTCAAATCAATCTGAGTTAAATTTTAGGGAACAGACCTGAGGTTGTCTATTTGTACGAAACTACCAAGGATCAAATCAGACACTGACCTGAAAATTTTATTTTTTGACCTATGATCATTGTATTATAAAACTGACCCTACTTTTAAAGGGATTTAATGTTTTCCGTCAATCCTTTTTTTGTCTTTATTTACTTATTTTTTACATATATGTTCAACATCCTCCCATTGCCACAATGACTTTTTGTTCATACTTATGGAAAAGTCATATTCAGTATTCCAGCAGCATTGACCATCTTAGCCTGTGACGGACACTTAAAACCCACCAGTTTTGATCATCAGAATGCTTTCCTACAGTGCACAGAAGAAAAAAATCAGAGTTTGATACAATACTGAATACCTTTTCTCATCAGTATGTTCAAGCCATGCTCCAGAGTCAGTTTTTTTGTTGCATTCCCGGTGGAGGATCTAGGCCATGCAGCAGGGAACAGATCACTGCTTCTCATCTGCTTGTAATTCTGCAGTCAAGTTGCAAATCCTCATTTTATTTCATACCTGAACATAAGGGGAAGAAAATACCAAAGAGAAAAGGTGAGTTCTACAATATCCTTTTTGATAAGCCGGGGTTTTGTTACGTTTTTTACTCAAAGTCTTTTTTGCAATGTCTTTGACAGATGCAAAAAGAAAAAAGTGAACAATGCTTACTTGGGATAAATATTCTCTGGTCTGTGTACATTAGAATGAGCTACAGTGACTGTTCATTGGAATGGTCTCATCAGTACCAGCTGGTAAGTACTCAATGCTTTTGAAAATTAGGCCATTTATTTCAGGGCCTAAATGGGCACTTGGGAACCTAACTTCAAGTATGCATTTCTCAGTGCCGTGCCTGCTAGCCTCTAAGATGCACAATCCCTGAGCAGACCCAAACTAAATCTCAGCGTTTTACCCTTCTGAAGTCACTGGTATTTTTAACACTTCCAGTGGTTCCAGTGGGACCAGGATTTCACCCCATATCTTCTCTTTGCTTAGTTTAATGTTCAGCATGCCATCAATTGTTAATCAGTACAAATGGGATTCATTTATTTGGTGAAAGCAGGACTGTGGTAATAGTGATTACCCTGTTTATTAGCTTTAATAATGGAAATTTTTTGTCATCTCCCTGCCACAACCAATGAAGAAAACACCACCAATCCACAGTCATTTTATGGGTGAAAATACTCTTTGTTTTGATGGTGTTCTTCACAGACCAATTTGTGACATTAGACATCAGGGATGGAGGACTTTACCTGGGGAATCAGGAATGTTAATGTTCTTGGGAAATACTCCAGTGGATTCCTCTCACTGGGAATTTTTATGTGTCATATCACCTCCTTTTTCTTTCTTTCTTTCTTTTTTTTTTTAAATACAATATAATGTAGGTCAGAAGGCAAAATATTTCTATTAGCCTCAGAGATACGTCATCTTTCATAGTCATTATTAAATGATACGTGGAAAGGGACTGATCTCTGAGGCAAAGAAATTTCCACTTACAGAAGTGGAATTTTAACAAGATGTTCTCGTGAGCCCCCTCCCAGCACGTTTCTGGAAAAGGCTCCTTATGTCATTACCACTTCCCCAAGCTAACCACTTCTGCACTAAAGAGGCTGATGCAGCAGAGTTTTTAGCTGCCAGCCGAGGCACCGTGCTATTGCTGCTCCTTCATGGATCTCGGATGACCCCAGGGCTACTCCAGACTCCACAACCAAACACAAGAAGAACAATATATTTACTGTCTGCTCAGAAGAAAAGAAACTGTAATTACTATGTGAACAGTAACAGGACACATGGAGTCTGTCTATAAAGATAAGAAATTAAATAAAGGCTAGCTGAGAAGCGTTATACTGAACTTTAAAAACACTCAGAGAAAAAGAGAGGAAGAACAGCAATACCAACAAGAGCAGAGTATGTTGGATTTCTGTCAATCTCCTGTGGTGTCTAGTGGTGTAAATATGAAAAAACAACAATAATTTTTAAAAAAATCAAACATAAATCCTCATTCCACTGAAGTAAAACTCCCATTAACCTGAACAAGACCAGAATTACTTCCACAGCAGTCTTATGTACTTGTTACTGTACAAGATGCTAGTCAGTATTACGGTCTGCTGTAACATCATTAAAATGTGACTGATCCTGGAAATATTTTGCTGTTACCCTTCTTACTTTCACCTTGATTTCCAGAGATGTGGTTCCACTTCCCACAGCAACACACATACTTAACCTGATTCAGACCAAGGGAGTACAGATTTGCTTGAAAATCAAAAGACACAAAAAAAATTCTACCTAAATATTATAGAATGCTGTTCTGACTTTAGCTGAGAATAGTTTCAAGATGTGGCTGAATATAAACACAATACAATCAAATGAAAAAAACGGGTGAGTTTAGAGTAGCCATTTCTACCTGTGGTCTGCAAACTGCTATAGTGCCGTAAACTATTCCTAAAAACAAAAAAACGCAATGAGGAAAAGCATTTATACAGCCAGTAAACATAAATTCACTCTGCAGATGCCTGCACTGCCCATGGAAGTTTTTGAGAATCCAAAAATTCAAAGTAGTTGAAAAATCAAATATGTTAAAACAGTGATATTGCTAAACTTGCTAACAAGGTGTCATAAGTGGACTTAGAAAATGAGGATTATCAATATTTATGCAAAATACTTATCACAAAAAACTGAGTAGCAAACCACTTTAACAAGGGGTTAGAATTTGGATGCAAACCTATTCATTCAAGGTACCTTCCACAGGCTGGAATCCATGTACATTTGATAGACGGGGAACCCATATAAGAATGGATTCTTTGTGGTTACTAAGATTTTACGGTGGTTCCCTAAGGAAAAGACATTTCTTTAGTCATAGTTTTTGTGTACTTGTTTATCTTATCTTTCCACCAGTAGCTTCTGAGCAGTCCAAGTTCAGCCAAACTCGACCAATAGTTAAGTTCCTACAGGTTTTGTAAGCACAGTCAGGTAAAAAGAGCAAGATGGTACGAGCACATTGGCAAGGGGCAGAAGCTGCAGTGTGAGTTTTACTTCGCTTGACACCAAAGAATCCATACAGAAAGCAAACCTGCTAAGTGCTATTGTCTTCAGTCAGACCTCAAAATCACTGCAGGACACTAACCCATAAAAATGCAGTTTTTATTACCTCTGGCAGTCCCAGAATGATTTGTTCTGAGAATAGATATAAGAATAGATGTAGTACTGATTAGGTGTTTTGCTACTGTCTCAAGGCTATTCAGGAATTTAACCTTCCACACAGAGGGCAAAATCCACAGTGCACATGGACTAGTGTCACACGTCCATTAAGAGCAGATGATATAGCCCAGAATTCTTGATCTGTAATTAGGCTGGGGTGACAGAGTACACAGTCCTGCATTGGTAATGATTTCAGTACTTGTTGATTTACCCAAAGGTTGCAAGTTCCCCGACAGCCTTGTTTTTGATTAGGATGCCAGTCTGAAAAAAATGCGGTAATTTATTGGAAAATCTCACGCTCACTTCTGTAAAGCATACTTACTGCAGTGACTGGATAGATGTTTATCCTGTTTCAGACTTACATGATGTCAATACTTATGTTCACTTATTACAATAATACTTTAAAATCATAAAAGCAATTCAGCTCATCTCAAGTACAAATGACAGATTTAAACATCTAAAATGAATGAATGTTAACTGAATAAATTAGTTTTAGCGTACAGACAAACCTTCTACTTGGAATAATTTTTAAGCAACTGGAGCTAAATTACAAAATAATTATTTTCGTTAGGTGAGCTTAATTAGACTACAGGATCCGAGGAAGTGAGCTAAGTTTTCGCAGGGCTCCCCGCCCCGCCCCACAGAGTACAGGGAGGGTGCTGGACCACAGGCATCATGTGGCAGCAGAAGCGGCTGGTGGCTGAGCTGATGCCAGGGCCCAGCAATGTTGCTTAGCAACTTCCCAGGGCTGACTCTGGCAATTAACTCTTTTGTATGTCAGTGCGCACCACCGCTTCGTTCAGAACAGGAAAAGACAGAGCAAATAGCCCTCCAGAAGACAGATCAGTAAAGCTGCATCTGCCCATCTGCTGCGGGACTTCAGCCAAAGAGCCGCTGTGAGAGAAGCCCTTGTGCAGTAGCTGTTTCTTAACTAGCTCCTTTTCTGGATGCCCTCGTTCTTTCCATGCAAATATAGTACACTTTTGAAAAGGATTAATCAATATCAAAATGTGCACACCTGTTAGAGAACAAGAGCATCTGCGTAGGGCATTACTTCAAAAATGCCCTTTTCATTTTACATTCGCACTTGAATCCGAAATGATTTTCAAGTGTGAAAAGCCCTTGTTTAACCTGAACTATAGACTCATCCACAAAACCACTTTGTTTTGCAGACTACATATTATTTTTGCTCTTCATTTGAAACCACACTTAAGTTGTGCCTTAGTCTGAGTCAAGGTGTCCCAGGATGCTGAGAATGAATGAAGAAAATGATGAGTCAATGTTCTCTTCTTCAAGATGGTACCGGGTTGCTCCAGAGCTGGGCCATAAATACGGTCCTCTCTCCGGCTTCCCCTCTCTCAGTTCTCAGGGAAAACGACCCATGCCCCAGTCTGTGCCCAGCTTATTCTTTACGGTCTCCTCAGCTCTGCAGGGAGCTCAGGCCCTGCTCTTCTGTGAAGGGGAGGGCAGCTGGCACCCAGAGAGGGAATGAAGAAGCTCAAAGTAGCTTTCTACTTCCTTAGGTGGTGGTGAAAGGCAGGTCACAGGCGAGCCCTGCTCTGGAAGTGCTGAACAGCAACGTTCCCCCTCTGGCGGGTCTGACAGCAGCCAGCACATCTGCACAGTTCCTACCAAGTGCCCGGATGGCTTGACCCACACATTTATTTTGCCCTGGGACATGGAGGTGGAAGCAATGCTGGAAGCTTTTGGGTACATCTGATTAATTTCTCTTAAGCTTTTGTGTAAACACATACAACTGAATTATTTATGAATTGCTAGCTTTTCCCCTACCATGACAAAACAACTTGTTAAAAAAGGCCCCAAACCAGTGGCAGATCCTTTATAAGGAAGAAAAAAAGCATTTCCTCTGTGCTTCCAATACGGTTCCTTAAGAACACTGAAAGCCAAAATTTTGCACGATATTGCAGTGAAGAAAAACTTGGAAGTAAATTTACATTTTTTGCAGTTTAAAAAAAATCTCTGAAGGACAACTTTCCTTCCTTCAGTAATTAAGGGAAGCTACAGTTCTCTTTCAATCAGGATTCAAACAGTTTTAATATACTTTACATCTGAACTGTGGAAAGAATTTGATAATACACCTCAAAAAAACAATCAGCTTGTTTTGTAATGGTCAAAAATAGCTACAGTCTTCTATGCATTTCAATTCAAAATTCAATCATTTAAGACCTCACAGAGCTCTTGCCTTTAGACTTTCCAATCAGCTCTTGCAACACGAACGATGCCTTATTGCTTACTGCAACTGCTTCTTTTGTCTATTGAGTCAAGTCATTCGAAAAATGATTTCATGGTGGAAAAACTGCCCTAACGACAATTAATATAATTTTGAAAAGTATTTCATTGCATGAAAGATTTTACATAATTTACATTAACTGATTTTTAACATGCCAGTAATTTATGAGCTACCAACCAAAAAAAATATCCAGCAAATAAAAATGCCCTACGAAGAGTGTGCATTTACATAGTGAGTTTTTGTGTACTTGTTTATCTTATCTTTCCACCAGTAGCTTCTGAGCAGTCCAAGTTCAGCCAAACTCGACCAATAGTTAAGTTCCTACAGGTTTTGTAAGCACAGTCAGGTAAAAAGAGCAAGACGGTACGAGCACATTGGCAAGGGGCAGAAGCTGCAGTGTGAGTTTTACTTTGCTTGACACCAAAGAATCCATACAGAAAGCAAACCTGCTAAGTGGTAGTTGAATATGCATAACCACAGCCTTTTTCACACACTGAGCTCTGCCCAGGTATGTCAACTACCAGTCCTAGTGACCACTACATGCCATACACATGCCAGCTATAAAGGGGTTACATGGCTCTCAGTCCACCGCCACTGCCCTGCAACAGCACAAAGCAACACTACTCAGCTGTTCAGGGCACAGACCCTATGATTTTAACCCACCAGGGGACCAGAAGTCCTTTTACTTTGGGGTTTGGCAAGTACAGCAGCACCACTGTTCTCCTTATCGTCATGAACAGGCAGAGAGAGAGGAGAAAATATACAGCCCTAAACTACGGTTGATCTGATTATTAAACATCAGGAAAAAGCAATTTGACAGAGCAGCTATGAGAGGTAAGGTATAAGCTGGAAACACCCTGCCTGCCTGGAGCTTTCCACTACCAGTACCAGGCTGACAGGATTCCCACAGCCTTCGCTTCCTTACATGTGCACTTTTTATTTGCTTGGTAAACATCTTCGGGTTTTTTCACCATATTTGACAGTGAAATTTTATCATCTATCAGAAACAAATTGACCCAAACCATGTAATCTCTCCTGTGGAAGTTTTAGCTATTGAGGAAGAGTGAGTGGGTAGTGGGCAGTGCCAGGAAGCGGGTCCCTCTGTGGATGCACTCTGAATATTAAGTTTTGGTTTCCAGGCAGTGGCATCAAAGACAGAAACTCCCATAAGCTTTGGGCTGCAGATATTTGACCCAACCTATGTTGAACAAAATTGATTCTGAAGTTAGTTTTTCAGCTATTATTAATGTTCTTGTTTTCTAAAATATTAATTCAAACAGATATGAAAACCTATGCCATTGCCACATATCCATCTTCCCACCCACACACTGTCTATCTAGGTATTATGTTATCTGTATGAAAATTGAGTTAGTTCCCAGGTTGAATGAAGTTCTAAAACTTTCAGCAAAACTGGGCTGAATTTTATGAGCATGAAGTCACATTACAGCTTGGGAAAGAGATCAGGTAAGCTCCCTGGACTTGCATGGTTTCATTGGAAATCATGCAAAATTTTGTAGGTTCAGCTGTGTCTTGCTTTGAATTTATTAATTTTCTCAACTTCTAAATCAAATCTAGGGTGGGAACTTGCCTGAATTCAGTAGCAGAGCAACGTATCCATGAGCTACTCCTCAGTCCCTCACAGCCCAATGAACATTATTTTACACTTGAGATCCAACTGTGTTTACAAGTAACAGAGAACACTGTATTAGCAATCATTGTAATTTTAAACAATCTTGCCCCATTTACAGAAAACTTCTAGTAGCGAGAAATCTGCTATCTTCCATCCTTCAAAGCACAAGCATTGCCTTTTACTGTACTGTTATTTGTGGAACTACCTAGAGCGCGGCACTGTGTTTTGCATGATCAAATCAGCTAAACCGTACTGACCACAAGCCCTGTACTGTAAACTGGGGTTCTCCCTCAGCTCAGGTTCAAAGGTGTCTGTTAAGAAAAGGTAGGGTGCAACTGCTTTGGGGATACGGGGAGAGACCTGAACAGAGGCCTTGTCCCTCAAGACTTGTGACCCATGGTGCACATGGCACCAAGTGGTCCTCAGGGAGGGAGGAAAAGTGCTGCAATGTTCTTTGACCCCTCTAATTTATAACCAAGCTCCATGCTAGCTGTCACCACTGGCACTGTGAGAGGCATTTTAATGACATTGTGGAACTGAAGAAAGATCCAGTGAACAACAAGCCAGCCAGCCTCACCTCAATCCCTGGGAAGGTGATGGAGCAAATCCTCCTGGAAGTCATTTCAAGACAAGGATAGGACAAGAAGATGGTTAGGAGTAGTCAGCATGAGTTTATGAAGGTGAAATCAAGAGACAATGGGCATAAATTGAAACAGAAGAAATCCTGTTTAAGCCTAAGAAAAAAATTTTTTACTGTGAGGGTGACTGAGCACTGCCACAGGGTCACCAGAAAGGTTGCAGAGTCTCCATCCTTGGAGATATTAAAAACCCAACAGGACATGGTCCTGAGAAACTTGCTCTAGCTGTCCCTACGTGGGCAGGGGGGCTGGACCAGATGATCTCCAGGGGTGCCTTCCAACCTCAGCCATTCTGTGAATTGCTGTAAGGTGGTTTGTTTCAGGATCAAATAACTGAAGCCTATTTCTCCGTCACTGAGCTATACCAGATCTAACTTCAACACATTTGTTACAAACGTAGTACAAAACCAGTCAACTACAGGGCATCAACACTGACTAGCACTTTCTTTAACGGTAAGGTTGGTGCTTGTGAGAAGTAACTTTTCTAGAAACATTTCTAGAGGAGGACAAGATGTGTATCTGTTACTGAGTTTATCTCCAGGTAACTGACTGATAGGTGGAACATAGGAACCCTTTCGTACATCAGCACCAACAGCACTGGAAGTGCACCATGGCTGTCAACTGCACCTTGTACAGCTTTTTACTGCAACACAGGTTGCAGTCTTAGACTGTTGATTTCAATAAAAATACTCCAAACATCTTTAAGAGTCCTCTTCACCTCTGCTAATCAGATTAGAAGGCATGTAATTAAGTATCAGCTCTTACTAAGAGAGAAGATTGAAGACCCCCTCTCAAGCATTGATAGGATAAGGAGCTGGAAAACTTTTAAGTATTTGGTGGAAGGGAGTAAAAGGATGAGGTTGAGGGATTATACAATATCACACTAAATTATAGGAAAGAAACTCAGGCACATGCCATTAAAATCAAACAAAGGGAAATAGCAAACTCTTTTTCTAGGCCTCTCAAATAGCAAAAATACTCAGGACTGCATTTAGGATGCAGGCAAAATACTTACTCTCCTTGTAAATGATGCCCTTTGGCTAAGAACCGCAGCATATTGGCAAGACAAGGAAAAGCTCATACTGTCTGTACTAGTGTACGATGTTACTCTCCTATGAATGAGAAGGTTTGGTCTGCACAGCTATCAATTTGGCAGACTCCTCACACAGCAAGCCCTGCTGTACTGTCTGCAGAAGAGGATCTTTTCTATTGCTTTCAATAGCTACCAGGCCCAATTCATGCAAAATAAACCCAGGAATCAATACAGTCTCTGAAGTAGCTTTCACCTCTGACTTCATCTTGCTCTGTGTCACAGGCTCTCAAACTATGGTATACAAACCATTTCACAGTGTACTGTGCTGCAGCTGTGGTAGCTGAAATTGAATCCCAATTCATTTAACAGCAGAGACAAAGCGAAAAGCATTAAGTGCTCAGGCAGCTTGGTGAGGCTGAGCATCCCTGCAAGAGATGTCCTAGAAAGAGCAAGATGTACTGCGAATCAGGGTTGGGATAGGTCCCAACTCTGTGCTATGCTCAAGCAGAGAGGTTAGGGCAAAGAAGTTCAGACAGAGCTTCCCTTTCCTCTGCTCATCTGTACAGCTGCTGCCACTGCTGGCAACGGTACCTGTTGGTGTTGGGAATGACAAAATCTGGTCAAAGAAAGTTTGGTCAGTACTACTTATGACCAGCGATACAAAATGGAGGCAGCAGGGAAAAGTAGAAAATGAATGGCAATTCTTAATGAACTTCCTCTGAGCAGTTTTCATCTCATACATCACACATTAATGCATCATTTAAAATTTTATTTCTTTAATTCAGTAATAGAAAAATTAAACTATGCATTATTAATAAAGTAACTTACAGAGAGACTAAAGCCTTTCAAGAAGATGAACGGAGTTTTCAGAGGCTCTATTGCAGAAGTTGAGATAGTAGTGCTACCCACAGAGGAAAGTATTTGGGACCTCTTCTAAAACCTCTCAAAAGTGTTTCTGGAGACTATCAGCTGCAAAAGATTTACTGCTGGGATGGCAACTGTCAAAGCTGGTGAGAGCATAAATCTGGGAATAAAGTTGGCTTTGCTGTTCAGGACTGGTTAGTGATCACTCCTCAGTCACAGTGCGTGTTATGCATAGATGTGGCTTATATGGTACCATTTAGGTGAAAGGGAGCTCTGTGGGATTCATCAGTCTAAAGACAATTAGACCTCATAAAAACTAATTGCCACACAGAGCACCTTGCTCCACAGCAAAGACATGGAAAACTGAAAATCAAGCCCCAGCTGTCAGGAAGACCGTTGGTAGATAGAAAAAGCTCCACAAGTTGCTATGTCAGTGTTACAGATACGCGTGAGCTTAACCACGCACGTGTGATATCCGATACCTGTGAGGTTAAACGCTGAACTGGATACTAATCAGTCTCCATTTTTAGAGACCTCAAGCCCACAAAAACAGTAACAAGAAAAAACAAACCAGGTTTCACAAAGCTCTATAGTGAGAAATTGTGTGGAGTGTCAGAGTGGGACTCGGGAGACCTGATCTGCTGCCCAGCCTTGCCACTAGCTTGTAGATGAACCCTTCAGCACCCACCCAGCTCATCCCCACCCTGACTTCCCCCTCTGGGGCATGGGCAGAGCCACATTCCTCTGCTTTGCAAAGATCTGCAGGGTCTTCCCACCAAGGGGCTAGTGCTGCTCTAACAGTCAAGCTTCTGCTTTAAAAAGCATTACTTCTGTTCCCATTTAAATAGCTTGCTCACACGTTCGCACACATTGCACCCGCTTTCACTACAAAGTAATATATGAAGCAAATTCCTTCCTATAGCACAGCCACCTAGACACATAGATGGTTTTTCAATTATTGCTATTATCTATAGGATAAAGGAAGAAGTATTGATAAATACTGAAAGGATCCATACCAAGTATAACCATGCACATGTAACTATTACAGCCACGGAGAGCTGTAATAGTTACACCGGCACAAAAACTGTGCTAAGACAAGTGTAAGCCTGTGGTCATATAATCCAAAGCAAATGAAGTACTGGAATTTATGTTACCGCGCATCAGCTGGGTACCATGATAATTCATAGTCTTTTACATATGCTGAGTGCCTAGTTTCTTTAAGCTAATTTTACTTCTCAGTTTGGATGAATTAAAAAGAGCATGAACACAGTTACAAGCAGACATTAGCAAAGCTGTAGTAATTTAATAATTGCAAGTCATAAAGCAATATCCCACTTTTCTTATCCTGTCAGAGCTGGGGTGAAGTGACATTAGTGAAAAAGAAAGAAGATTGCTTTTGCAGACTTCCTGGGGTAGGCACAGGGCCTTTGAGTGGGATATACCAAGTTGAACAAAATCAAGCCTCCTCCCTTACTGCAGTAATAAATAATTACTGAACCAAAACAGATAAGGGTAATTACCAATGATCTTGAGAAAGATTATTTTAATATCGAACAAAGCACTGTTAGAGCAATTAAATTGCTTGTAAAAAACCCCCAAACTCAGCAGGATTTTAACATGTGCAGGTAGGCAAATCTATCAACACTACTGCTGTGTTTTCAGTCAGGCATACCCTATACCATGGTCCTAATCTGTTCTGTGATGCTGCTTTTTCTGCCGTGCTTTGCTACTCCTTCTTCCCATAGAACTGTCTGTGCCTTAGCAGTGGGAGGAAGCAATCCCTGTCTACTGTAGTGATAGTTTATGCAGCCCTTTTGTTTGCTGTTATGAAGTCCCTTCACACCCTGCCACACACACGCAGGGAAGTCTGCCTCAAATTCAGAAATGTTTCCTTTCAAACAGGAATGGAGGCAAAGAATGGAAGTGTGTGACAGAGGTCTGGGAGGGAGGGATGCTTCTCTGCAACTCATGACATGAGAAATATAAAAATAATTTCAAAGCGGCAAACCCAGAATCCAATTCACAACACTTACCCTGGTATCAACATTCTAAAAAAAGGCATTACATAATCTGAATGCACAAAGTAATAAAAATACAGCTTGGTGTTGTGCTAGCAAGGTCTTAAAACTCACTTATTCAGATTAGAAGCATCTGGTATTGAACTGAATTTCCTTTACTATGTGAGATATGTTTCCTCTCATACGAGCTACATTGTGGAAAACACTTGCGAACATTTTTCAGTATATATTGTATGAAGCTTCCATTCTTTTTCTTTCAAATATTGCACATTTGGGTGGGATAACAAGAGATAATACCCAGACCTTCATGTGAAATATTCATTCTAGTTGAGCCTTCACAACATTCAGGGCTTCCTGAAGATAGGGACCAGAGAGGATGCTCTGTTTCTTCTCTTCACACCTATTTCTGGAAAGGGCATCTTGCTGAGGGTTAATTAATACTCAAACATGGGTAAATTGATATGCAGAGGAGCACCCAAAGTGTCCAGACATTTCCAAAGAGGTGGCAATGGAAGTGATAAGCTCTCAGGTGGATTTGCTACCTATGTTCAGCTCATACACAGACACACAGGTTCTATAGGTGGTTTTACATTATCAGCATCTTTCTAATTAAATTTCAATAGCTTTAAAAGGCTATTGCTGTTTATAAGATTCACTTCCAAACACTGGAACTTTGCTCTTCTTAACTGCTTTCTCTCTCATACTTTTTTTGAGAATTACATTACTAATGATGGGATTAATATTAAGCCATTTCATTATAAATGGGTTGGATGTACTGTTAATATCTTGAATTAATGTGCAGTTGGCAAGCACATCTCCGCCCTTGTCCTCCTTTCCAAAAGAAATTTAGAATGACAGATTCATTAGGTCATAAATAAAACGTCTGCAAGGTTAACCTGTGAGATAGGACTGGATACCTTTTATAAGAAGGGAAACTAAGCATACCTTTCCAAGAATCACAGAAATTAGACAAAGCTACGGGATTCTTTGTTTGCTTGGTTCTTCCCCACTTTCTAGTAACTGTAGCAGCTGCTTTAATCCTGAGGCCTCATGCTGTATGGACAATAAAAGTGCAAATGCTCACACATTTCCCTTTGAGCTTCTCAAATCTAGTGAGTTTGCTTTTGAGAAAGCCTTAGTCTCCTGGCTCATCTTGTCTTGGCCACTGCTCAGGCTGGGACTCCACTGACCCTGGCGACACTGCTGAGCGTGCTAGCAGTTGGTCACCTGCATCTTAGCCAGAGCCAGCCACTGTCCAGACTTACACTGCACAGGCAGCAGAGCTCAGCCTGAACCAAATCATGTTTTGCTTTCTATAAAGGGGTTAGGGAATTGGGCAGCACTAAAAGGAGGGGGGGCGGGGGGAAGACTTCCTGAATCGTCTTCCCCTTTGCAACACAGCCAGCTAAATGCAGTGTCCAGCCTTTCACTTAGCGTGGAGGCGTCTGCAGTTGGATTCTGCTTTACATAAGAGAGCAGATGGAGACGTCAAAGGCATAAGAAGTGCTCCTTCCAAGGAAGAAACTCACCTTCGGAGGGGACGTCTGGGACAGCATGATTTCCATGACTCACCTTTTGATAATGGCACGAAAGTAGTGTTTGGGGAGTCATTATTATCAACCATGTTATTGGCCATATAAATCAACAAGACTTCCTAGAACAGTTAAGGGTCAGACCTATTGCAGCACGCATTGCGCTGTCTGAACAGGGGCACAGAAAATAAGGGACATTACTTCAGGCTTCTGCTTAGCTTTGAAGTGAACTATTGCAGACAAGGGAAAAAAAGAGAAGAAAAGAAAAAAAGATTGATTTTCCTTTTGGCAAATATTTGGCTACAAGGATCTGCTCATCTGTCATTTGTCTTGCCTTGAGAATTGGCCTTTGCAGAACGAAACAAACAAACACTGCTACACTATATGGCATTTTGTGTTGACATAAAAGCCTCACTGAGAGTAACAGACATTTATAGAGCAATTCATGTGACTTTAAAATTATCCACCTTTGCCTTTGCTTAGCATTGTTTAATCTAATAGTTTGCATTTGTTATTTGAAATGTACGCAGAGTAGATTGTGTCACTGATAGCTACGTGGAAAGCCTGCTGTCTGTTAAGAAGAGTTATCATTTGTGTGCGTACTAATGTCCTCTCCTGAGAGCAGGATTTCATGTGGACAATTACAGGCAGACTATGTTCCCCACCTATTCCTTAGAGGGAGCAGAAACTGGCTGCACCAGCACAGATTCCCCAGAAGACCCATATAATTCCCCAGAAGACCCATACATATGGTAGTACAATCTTCCACTGTATGGGGTGGATTGGAAATAGAAAATATAAACTGCTATACTTGCTCCAATTATGCTCAGCTTACTCCTGTTCCCTTGAGGGTCCTTACCAATTGCCAAAGTTTGGCATAATGCTGCAGCTTCTATAAAGCTGCTGTGTGGACAGGCAAAATTCAGGGACATGAAGGCAGCTCACTCATACCGAACTCTGTGACAACTCATCCTTCACATTTCCTACCACCCACACACACAACACTCCCTGCTTTGTGAGCACAAGCATGGTGAAACAGGGAATTGGGCTTTAATTGCCAGAAGTCTTATCCTACGGGTACTTTCTGAGAGATAACAACTTCACAGCCAACTCCTGTGATGCACAGCTAGGACTTGGTCACCACAAAAAGAGACAAAATTTCCTGTATCTGTTGGAATAATTTAATTCTTGGTGAATCTTCAGCTAAAGTCCATTATCTGTCAGGAAGAGTGAATTTGGACCATTAATGTCCACATTCTGATCTTCACCATCCCCTGTCTTGCTTTGCTTTAGTATCACAAAATAAATACACGGATAATTTAATTGCCTAGCTGACAACACACAGAAGAAAACTCCAGGGACAGTTATTTATGCCTGAATGTAGGGCTCACATTCATATTTATGTAGCTGGATAAGCATTCTGACTATCAGAGTTGTTATCATATCAAGATTTTTAAAGGCAGCTGATCCAAATAGCTCCTACAGAGAGGCCACTCAACCCCAGCTCCTTCTCCTTCTTCTGTAAGTAGACGATATACAATGTATACCTTTGTGTAACCTAAACCTTAGAAGTTTTGTTTGATACTGAAGCAACATATTTTACTGACAACCAGTGAAAAGCATAAGATTCACAAAGCATATTACTATTTTCACACAAGTTCCAGGCTTTTTTTTTCCAAGTAGTATTAACTTTTGAAGTATGTTAAAAAACAGTGCAAAGCTGGGAATACCCTGACAATCAAAGCTCTCATGGCCATACCCAATAATTCTATTAAAGCTACATCTGAGAGTTATCTGAAATAGTATCTTCAGTGATCTTAGAGAAGACAAACAGGGACTTTGACTGAATACCAGTGAAGCACAGTCAAATCTGCTTTTCAGTTGCCTTGTCATCACCCAGCACCACGGGAACAGGCCGATTCTTCAGGGATTCTCGCTAGAAACGTGACACAACACTGTTGTTGTTACAAGCAAAACTGTATTTCAACCCGGGCCCCCTGCAGATGGGGTCACTGTAACACATCAACCACCACTCGAGCTGAAAGTACACATACAGAACGCACTCTGTCCTCAGAGGAAGCAGCCGGCAGCAGAGACATCCCTGACGCCCGGGATCACACCCCAACGACAGCTCCCATCCAACTCCCATCCGCGACTCGCCGCCGCGCGCCTTCACGGGCAGCACGCCACGTGCGTCCCTGTTCCGCACCGTTGGTCATTCTGATTGGCCCGGGCGCCTGGGTCCCCTTTAAAGGTGAAGCGAGTACGTGACCAGCTCACCCTCCGCAAATGGCTGCTTGCCCCTCAAGATGGCGCATCAAGGGCTAGGCGTCGGGGGTACCGGTCATACTTGTCTGATGTACTTCAAGGTTTCAAAGAGAAGACCTTGTATCGCAGTGTGACAACAAGCTCAGGCTTACAGCTAGGTTTTGGTGAACGCTGTACGTGTACTTGCTGGCAGATACATTTACTGTATGACTTAGTGGTGATGTCTGCTCTCGATGGGGAGGTGAAAATGTGACCCAGCAATGGTACGTTGAAAATGGAAACAATTTTTTGGCTTCAGATAGCCCTTTTCAGTAAAAACAGAACAGGTGTTTCAGTAAATAATGACATATTCTTAAAAGAGCTGTTTTCTAGATTTTTGGTAGTAAAAGTAGCTCTAACACTACTTGAAGAGCAGTTTCGGTTTTTTTCCTTAGGGTATGGGGGCAAAGCAATACGCAATACCACAGAGCCAAAGAGAAGTTCAGCTTGGGTGGTGTTAAATAGACTCCACTCTATAAAAACACTAGTGCTAACAGAGGTACAAAAACTAGACAAGCTTTTGGGCACAAAAGCTCTTCCTGAATTCAGAAGTGGAAGTAACAGCCTTTAAAGCTAAATACAAGTGAGTACAAACGCAAGTTAGCAGACTTCTCTGTGCTACACTGAGTATGTTAATTGTTTAGACAATCTGAAAGAAAAGGTAGTTGGTACCTGTGAAATGACATTAAGAAGGACTGAAGCATTAAGCTGGGTAAGGCTGCCAGGACAGGGAAGCATCACAGCTCCACCAGCAATGAGGCTGCTAATGGCAATTCATCGCTCACCTGAGCCAGGCTTCAAGCAGTGGTGCTTCCTTTTCTGTGTTACGATGCTGTGGATGCCAGAGATTCAAGGATTAGGATATGTGACATTTTCACAGCATGAGCCTCAAGCCAGCAGGCTCTTAAATCACCAAGTGTCCAAACAGTTTTCATTGTGCTTTCATCCATTCCCCGCTAAGTAAGATCAGCAGGGGAAAAAACTGCTTCCATATATGAAATGAGAATAGCACAACACCCGCTGGGTCGGAAACTGTATTCATGAGGTACGTAAATGAGTTGACACCAGGAGGACGTTGTAACTGGTCCTGCAGCTTAAACTCTGCCGCAGCTAACGCAGCTGTCCTAAGATATATGGGGTCCATGAACTAAAACCTGGATATTACAGAAGGAAGCAGTGTGTGTTGTTCAGAAAGCCTACAAAATGCAGGAAAATTAGCTTCATCTCAGGGAAAACAAATAAAAAAGATGAAAGCAACAATTCCAGAGTATCAAGAAGGCCTAAGAGGCTTGCAGGTGTCCATCCATAGAAGCTATAAAAAGTGTCCAAACCTATGAAGATAAGCCAGTACCAGCCTTTCGCAGCCAAATGCACATTGCTTTATAGGTCCAGTAACGTATTTTTACCCATAGTGTTAAGTATGGTATTTATTACTCAGAGGAGACACCGCAGAGTCAGGTGTACTGAAGCAGTGTCTCCACAAGCATCTCGTGGGAGTTCCTCTTCACAGGTGCTGGCATTAGAGCATGGCAATGCTGGGCTGAGGTGCCTAAGCTAGCTCTCAGTCAGAAGCAATAGAGCCACATTAATGTAATACTCGTTTTCAGCCAGGCTAATGAACTGGGCAAAGTACCATTCAGCTTCTAGCACACAGGTTAGATTTGTCTCTGCCTGACACTTTACGCTGTGAAGACATGCCCTCAGAGCTGACCCTGAGCAGGAGGCTAGCCGGAGACCTCCTGAAGTCCTTTCCAACTTGAATTATCCTATGATACTGTGAAACAGCCCATTCTGAAATCAGGTAATGAAAATGTAAAATTACTTCCTACCACTAAAAAACATGTGCCTGATTTCTGCTATTTTTTTCCTCTGAAGAGAACGCTTCTCACAGGTACAAGGCAAAGTAAAGCCTTTTTATCTAGAAGTCAAATTTTGTAATATACTGTAAACAAGTTGCCTCCATGGGGAATTAATGTCATTTTGGTGGGATTACTGAAGTAAATAAATGCTTATCCAACGGAAATGAGCATGTTTGTGACCATTAGTTTCAAAATGACTAGCAGAAAAAGATCTAGTCATGGATCATGCCAGCCAGTGACTAGATACAAGTTACATATCAACAAAATAGTAAAGGATTTTCACCACCAGAAGTAATTTCCAGTTCCAATTAACTTTTTTCCTTCCTTCTTCTTTTTAAAATTTTGTCCATATGTGAACTGGTATATTGATAATGAAACTTGTCATTAGTCCTTTTCTAGGACATTCTTCAATTAAACTAAATATAGCCTTAAAATCCTCTATTAAATAAGATAATAGAGTACTGCAGTAATAGTCTGCCAGCTGTTAACAAGAGCTGTTAACTCTCGAAGAGAGTCAGAGAGGCTGGGATTGCTGCTGTTGATGAACTGTTAAACCCTTCAATGATAGTAATATATATGTAGACCCAACTGAGAGTGAGGTTAGAGCAATATAAAAGTATATTGTGTACCACCTGCACAAACTTCTAGAGGCCAATATAGCTTAGATGTGGTTTTGGAAAACATGCAGGGTTTAACTGGAATAAAACCAGATCACAGCTCATATCCCATAATGGACATGAACAAAGTAGTTTCATTACTGTTCAAACAGTGCTGAGATTATTTTTGTTTATGCTGCTAAAGTCCTGAATTAAGTTAAATATCTGATTTAGCTAATAGGAGATGCTAATTGTTTGTCTTTGGGAAAGGGTGAACATGACTGATAAGATACAACTTCTTCTCTCAAGAAGAGGCCCAGACATAGTGGTGGAGGAGAGTGAGTGGGTTAACTCACAGCACTCAGACTGCTATTACAGCCTTGTCTACACAGCCAATGTTTTCTGTTGTAGCATTTTAATTATACTGCTGTCATTATAGGTAATGACGTGGTATGTACGCATAATAGACGGAACACAGTCTATTCATGCAGTCACAAGCATGAATACAGTGCAAAGGTGACAAAAAGAGAAAGAAAAAAGAAAAAAGAGGAAGAGGAAGAAAAAAGAAGATAAAAAGGAAAAGGAAAAAATGGAAAGGGAAGAGGAAGGGTAAAGGAATCTTCCAGCAGAATGAGGATGCCCATGTAGGGGATTACAAAGGTATACATCTTCTGAGTGTGCGTTTCTGAACAGGCAAGGACCTAGGCAGCTCTGGTTCAGGAGAGGCAGGGGTCAGTTCTGTCAGTAGGCTGGACAGGGAGAGGTACTCCCTCCCTTGTACCACAGTCTATTCCAGCCGTACTAAGCCACTGTAATTACATCAGTATAATGACAGCATTTTAATTTCCCATTCTAATTTGTAACAGTATAGCTTTATACAGACCAGTATTGAACTGATAATTTTGGTCATGTTGGATGTCTTTGGGTATGAAATATCTAACCACTTAGGCAGAGTTTTAGCCTGGACTTATTAAGTAGAAAAAAATTCAACACTGAGAAAATGAAATTCTCTAGGGTGCTTCTTCTGAAAAGATGTCAACTGACTATGCAGCACTTCTTTCTCCAACACTGAGGAATTTGACTTGGTGGCTACCATTGCCTTACGTTGCATGGACTTTTGAGGCAGAATAGTCTGAATCTTACACTGTAGCCATGCAGGATCATGGGAGAAGCAGAGCTAAGCAGAGAAGTCCACGGGGAAGATTACACAACGAGGCACAGGACATTTGCCAGGCAGATATAATGGATCTGTGTGGATGGGTGTAAGAACAGAGAAGGGATTGTGTGTTGCTCAGCTTGAAAAAAGAGCCAATAAACCCGTAATTGTGCCAACTTTTCTTTTTTTAACTCAGTTTGTTTCACTTATCTGGGCTACCAAACAATTAAATCTACATATAAACAGAAAGAATGGTAGTAGGAATTGTCTACAGAAGAAGCAAGGAGGAGGTGGTGAGCATTGTCCCTGTTTATAAATTGGATGAGTCACCAGTACAACAGTTTGTGTAACCATGCTTTGTTATGCTGATAGATAAACGGAAGGCTTTAGCCTACTCATAGTTAATGCAGTTACTGTTAAGGAAGGTGCCACTTGCTGCAAGGTGGCCTTTCATTTGATGAAGGATGGAAATTCAACTGTGACCCTTCCTTTTATTTAGAAAGGAGGAAGAAAGGAAGTGGGAAAGTTGGGTATGCAGTTAGTGATTTATGTGCTAGGACTTCACTGTTTGCTGCTATAAACTTATTCTAAGATGAGACTACAAGTTCAACAAGCTGGAATACCTATCTGAAGTGCATAGATGTATCATGCTTGATTTATAATCCCATTGGGCCAGTACTTGCACTGATGCTGTATCCCAGTATGACTATGGGCGTATCTGCACAGTGTAGTTCAAGCACCTCGGCACAAATTACCTCAGTCCTATAGATGTGTCACTGCGTTAGTCTGGGACTGTGTCCACATAAGAGGCAAGAGTGCTCTCAAAAGATCACATTTCTAAACTGCTTTAAACCTGCAGAGAGCTTGGGCAATCTGTGGTGACCTTGTTTCTAATAAGGCCAATGTGTAAGGATGAAATGCGGGCATGTCAGAGAGATGCGAGTTACCGATTTGAGGAAGAAGAGCTAGGGCGGAATGAGAACGAGGGCAAGGAAGAACGGGATGGCTGTGGGCTGCCATGGCTTGCCAGTTCAAAACTGGAAAGCCTGAAGCACTCCAACAATTTCTTTCAGGTAACTTCAACTTCCCTCTGTCTGTACAGTTGGGGAAAGCTCCCCACATTGTCCCCTTGAAGGAGCCTTCCAAGGAAGGCTGTAATGGCATTCACGGACACCTTTGCCACAACCATTGTGAATGAAAAAGGAGACTCTCCAGGTCTCAGAGGTAGCATCACCTGTATTTGGTTTAGAAATACATTGCCTGCAGGCTTGTGACTTCAAGAGCTGCTGCCAAAATGCCCTGGGTGATGACTCATACCCTCTAGGTGCACCCTGCTGCATTAATGGTACAGCAAAAGGCAGTAAAAGTGCTTTGCATAGTGTTGCATCCAAGGTTTGGCAGCCATGGGAACAGATGGGAGGGAGGCATGAACACGGCTGGGAGCATTTGCAGTTTGCAAGGCTGCTGTGTCAAGGATATCTCTGAACAGAGCACCAGGTACCCTAGGAGTTGGTGCCTAGAGCATCCCCATTTTGCAGAGCTGAGCACCTTGCTCTGCACTTCCAGGTGCCCCAGCCGTTAGCATGGGTAGCCTACTGCCCTCTCACATCTCATTGCAGTACCGCTCTGCAGGGTGGAAAAGGCAGCTTCAGCCGAGTCAGATGCTTATTCCTGCACTCCCATGCCCAATTTTGTATTGTAGCAAAGACAGTGTAACAAAGTCATTATGAAGTTGATGCAGGAAAAAGGTTTAATACCTGAACTGACGGATGCTTTTCTACTCAAAAGGTTTCTTTTTATTTTTTGAAGCAAAAAGAATGGGGTAAACGGAATACAAGACCTCTAGGCAGCTAGAACACTTTTAGGGATAATTTTCTCACACTAATTGCTCTTCCCAGACTTTGGACAGGACGTGACCCCCGCAGACATCTTACAGATGAGCTGGAGAATATTTCACACAATATAGATGCCAGATTTACATTGCCTTCTCAAAAGAATAAAACAGCTTTTGTACACTAGGGTTCAATAATCTCAGCTGAATATCTTCATTTATTTGAATTTTGAGAAATCACGCTTAGACACTTTCCATTCCTGACTTTAGAGAGCCTTTGGAACATTTTGGATAGAAATTGCAGTGAAACAATCCTCAGTTTTTATGTTGTTTTTAAAAATAACAATGCCAACTTATGAATGCACTGAGTGGCTATGATGAGAGATGTCTACTATTTACAAAACACTTTTGTAGTTTTCTGATAGTTCAAGATTCTGAAATCACTTGAGAATCTCTGGGAAGTAAAGTTTAACTCTGCCTCTTGGCATGTGCAATTAGTTGGTTGCCTTAGCGACTCCTCAGATGAATCTGTTACATCCAAATTAAGCTTGAGCCAACACATCTGTGTTGGGTTGTTGCTTAAAAATGAGATCTAGAGGCCTGCACATACAGGGTTTAAAGCAATATAAAAAAATTCTGATAATATTACTTACTCTGCTCATGATAGTGTCAGCTTTATAATTGTGTTTAATACATTCCAACAGTATGAAGATTTTACACTCTAGCTTTATTTGCATTCAGGGATATAATCTTTTTTTTTAAATCATCTAGTAGAAGTTGATATTTAAATTCAAGACACATTGAGGTACATCTGCTTGGACAGATTCAGCAATGCCAGTTCACTCTGTCCAAAGCAGTTTGAGGCTTAGTGTAGAGAGTCTGTTTTGAAGGTGATGTTAAGAGAATGGGAGATTGGTCCTTCTTATTCAGTCTAACATTGAAATTATTCAGATACAAAAGGTTCAATTCAATTGTGCACATGTAAGTCTTCGGAGCCCTTGAAATGCCCTCAGGCATCCTGCCTGGCCACCAGCTGCCACACCAGAAGAGCACAGGTCTCTTGCAGGTCCGGTGTAACATCTGCCATGCGGATGTCCCAGACGCCCTACGGCATCACAAATGCACTAGGGGCTTGGGATGACACATTTGATATTTTTCTTTGGTGCCACAAGGGGCAGCTGGTATATTATTAGATAAGTAAGTCAAATAGCTCAAGCGCATTAACAAAGCTCAGCAGAAGGCATTGCTGACCCGCATGAGCTGAACATCTGGAGTAAGTCTTATGTGGACAAGTAAAAGTGAATGCTGAAAACATTCCAGGGTGGTCCTTGCTCACTGAGAGAGCTATACAGTCTACAAAATACTTTGATTTTAATTTTTTTTTTTTTTAGGTAACTAAAAAGTTTGTAATAACAAAGCAGTTGATTGTGTTGAGGATCAGAGTTTGAGCACTTTATGACGATCAAATACGTTGGAATGTCCGCAGTTAATTACTTTTAAATACCTTCCAAAGTGAGTGTGCTCAGAATGACTGTCCATCTGCCCCTCCCCTACCCACCCACACAAACATACATACCCATCCACTCACCCATACTATGAATTTACTTCACTGAAACTCAGATTCCAGTTCCAGCAGATACTTGTGGATATGCCTAGCCACAGAAGTGTAACTCTACCCAGTTCGGTGGAAGTACCATGTACTCAGTTTTCACATGCATATGACTTAGCTCCTCTGCTTGATGACAAGTGTGAGCTGGATATTTCTCTGCTGACTCATACCATATGAAAGCTGCAGGTTCTTGACCACACTGCTTGCAGTGCCTTTGCTCTCATCTCAATTGTCTTCAACTATACACAAAGACATGTCTGTAACTGAGAGAAGAATGGGTGTGAGACTCGGTATTTCTGCTGATACTATGATAAAAGCTATACCTCTTTCTCATAGCCATATTATTTACATTAGATTTGATCAGGGCTTTTTTGTCACTTCAGTTATACTAATTTATAAGATAAATAGACTATATATTTGCATATATTTATGTATGCAAAGGCAGATATAACAGCAGGAAAATATTCGGGCTTCAACTGGCACTGCTTAGGTATACTCTTACTAATTTTTATCAGTGTAAATGCGTTCATATTAAAACATTGAGTATATTTCTTGAATTATATGTTAGGGAAAAAAGATATATTTAAAAAGTGACGCAAAAATTACACATAGCTTTGGTCTAAATCAGGACAGGAGTCTGAATGAATGTGAATAGCAGAACTCTTCAGTCAGATCATGACTTTTCCCAAAGTCACTTCTCAGAGTGTAATTGTACTTTAAGTACTATTCAACCCACTTACGTTTCACAGTTATAAATTGTCTCTTTTTTTTCTTATTGAGTAACGTTTTGTGGCTTCCAGCTTACATTTCTCCTTGACAGACTGAACTTAAATCTAAAGGGCCAGATACTTTTTTTATTTTTCCTAGGGGAAGCTTAGCAGTGAAGTGTGCTTGCTTCTTAAGCTCTGCCACTGACAATTACTGGAAAACACAATCAGAAAAATGTTGACTAGTCCAAAGTTCCTTTTCAAAATTACCATCTGCAGTCAAGAGGTAATTAACTCCCTATATTGATTCAGAGTTCTGGGGGGGTNGCAAATTTCTTATTTACCAACACTGCTTGCTAAGAAGTACTGCATACTATTAGTGAAATGAAAAATGTGTTGCTTATGACTTTGAAATGTTTTCATTTAGAGCTGCCTTTGATGGCTCCTTATTTCTCAGCAGCATTATTAATATGCAAATAGGAAAGCAATCTTGTATAAGCAGTGACCATGATTTATGCTATCTGAGCACATTTTCCAGTAGGAACAATGGAATTTGTTATCATGAAAAAATAACGTATATGGAGATAGGGAAGAGAAACTAGCAGAAAGGGGGTATATTGTGTTTCGGATGTGTAGGGTTGAAGTTTCTGTAACAACAATGAACAGTAGAGAAGTTTTTCAAGAAGATCTCACAGACTCAGTAGCTATTACTGTATCCTAGAGATCTAACTTTGTTTGTGAGGTAGTCCAACTCGGGTTTGCAGTGAGGCATACTCATAATTATCTTGCTAAGGCAGGTGATCTTGCTTGCATGCTGCTGTGTACTGGACTCCCACTGAGCAGCAGGGCTCTCTGATTCCTGGCACATGCCAGAGCACCACCATGGAAGTTTCTGTGGCAGCCTAGGTTTGTTTTCATGAATCTCTTTGCTCCCTGAGTGGATAGAGGCCAGTTCAAAAACGGAGACCCAAATTTACATTTTCCTAGTGATTGAGTGGTTCATGCCATCTTTACTGGTTACAAGTTTCTAGAACACCATTTCAGTGAATGCCTGACTGAATATTTAGGAAAGGCAAGGCCTGTAAGACCCTTATCTTACAAAAACCTATAGGACACATTTAAATTTACTCACTGCAATTAGTTTAACTCATTTTGGTGAGACTATTTTCTTTCATATTAGACTTGAGGACTTCATACAGCAAAGGAAAATCGGTATAACGCATATCAGATAACAGAGACTGAATGAAGCATTTCCTCTACTTCCCTAAACCGTTTTTGATACACATAACTGCTTGATAAAAATAAAAGGCCTTAAGAATTACATATATATACATATATATATATAGTGTGTGGGAGCACTAGACTGAAACAAAACCTAGCATTTTGAGGGACAAAATACCTTCCATATCTGGGATAATTGTTAAAGAGTTAATTTGAGAAAGCTGCTACTGAAACCATTATTCCTTTTTGGTATTAAGACCCTTATTACTGTCCTGGGATCTTGCAGGTGGCTCACTGCATATTTGAGTGTCTCCATTTAATTAAGCACTGCACAATGTTGGTATGACTGAGATGGAGTCTCAGGGCCCACAGTCCTGACTCAGAGCACATTAACGTCAATGCAAAGACTGCCATCAACTCTGATGGTTTTAGGTCAGGCTATAAATGAGTTGAAAAATCTTGAAAAAACCTTCCTGAACTTGTCAGGGAATTTCAAAGGCATGAGACAGACTTATTTTTGCTCTTTACAACACAAAAGTGGCTTTTCATTGAAATTAAATCTATCATTCTGCTCTTAATATATGTCTCAAGACTTTCCACTTTATTTTGAATAACTACTGAAACAACTGAAATATGGAAGAAAAGTATATCTACAAGGAAAAGAAAGCAGTTATAAACTGTCATGTGTTGTAACAGAATGCAACACATCTACATCACTTAGAAAAGCTTTTTCACTAAAATATCACGTAAAAAAAAAAGTGGCAAAGGAAATAAACTAAATGAAAAGATGAACTTAGCCTCTCCCATTTGTCCTTCTGCCTCCCTCCTATCATCTTCTTTTGTCCCTTTCCCATATGTGAGGCATCCTAGACTTTATCTTCCATTTTGGCTTCCTTTCTGTGGTATTCGAGAAACTGCTTGATCCATGTGGCCTGACTTACTAGAGAGGGAAGGGAGATCACCTCACCTCTGAGAGCAATCAGTTGTGCACAGCCATGCCCTCAGGAGGGGAGTGAGAAGAGCAGATCACAGAGGCAAAGTCAGATAGGAGATGCTTTCCACAGGGATCCTTGGGGGTGGCGACATGGACTTTGTTGCAGACTAACAAGCCACAGAAAGCTGGTGGACAGCGAGCAGGCCTGGAGGAAAGGACCTGGCTTGCAGGACGCAGTAGGCAAAGGAGGATACTTAGTTACAAAGTCCTTTTTTTCATCCACTTCAGTTTGAGTTTTCCCTCTTTTTTTTTTTTTTTTTACATTCTTTTGTTCATGGTCTCAGAGCTTTAGCTAGTTTTGGGTTTCATAATTTCTTCTATAATTTTTTTTTTTAAAGTCCTATACAAAAAATGAATAATTGATTACATGCTTTTGCCAAGAATAACCAACAGAAGTAAGATTTTATATTTGTTCCTTTCTTCCTCCTTTCCCTTAACCTTCTATCTCTTGTAAGTGTAGAAAGTAGGGGGGGCAGGGAAAAAAGAAAAAGAAAATTGAAACCTAGACAGGGAAAATTGTTTTCATCACTTGTGTAGGAAAATGAAAAATGGTTAAAAAGTTTCCATCAAATGACATTGAACACTTCAGTTAAGATGCAGTTATCATTTGTCATGAGCTGTAGTTTGGGAGCATCTTTTCGATTTATGAACTGCAAAGTTATTCACTGAAATAATGTGCAAATTTCTATGCTCTGAAAACAGAAAAGTGAGCAAAAATTTAAAATTCAGCTCATTGGTTTGTTCAGTGTTAGTTGCTCAGTTACAATGCTGGTACCTCACTTTTGATTCTGGGCAGTGACCCCTAGTGTCTTGCTTTTACAGATTCTCTGGTGATAAGAGACTTGAGCTGCTGAGCTAGAAGAAGAAAACATGATCCAGAGGGTCTGGTGACACTGCAGTTATTGCTTCCAGTTATCACACTGGACTGGTCTGAGTTAGCGTTCAGAAAGTTGCTCACTGTGCTGAACTGGACAGAGAGGGGACTGGTACGAGCTGCTGTTCCTCTGTAAAGATAACAGTGATTTATTGGGTTGAGTAACAAGGCTTTTTCTGCTGACACCAACCATCTCAGGGACTGCACACAGAGAGAGAAAGCATTAATCATCAGGACAACAAGGTGAAGCCATTTGTAGCTCTTACGTACACCAAGCCAGAGGTATTTGTCCAGGTAGTGATTGGAGCAAACACTCAGCGGTAGTTCTTGGCTTCTCATCTTTTGTTTTAACTGGGGTTCATGAGAAAATAAAGAAATGCCAAGTTTGGCCACCGTTTCAGGAAGTTATGTGCCATGCAGTCTTTTCAGCTCACTGATACAGTGAACATAAATGAGATACAAATCCGTCAAGAAAAAGCTCCTAAGCAGTACTGCCTTGCTGATGGCCATTTCGCATTTTTTGAGCTCTCCAACTTTGTTCAATTCTGCAGAGTATAAGCAGAAGACTTGTCTGTCTTTCCCAAGGGGCTCCTTAATTAAGATGGATAGACAGCACGATATAGACACAGAAGAGGCTTTCTGAAGGGTATTAGTCAAAGATAATGCAAAGTTTTCAACGTATACATGAACAGTTGCTATTGGGGAATCACCCCTCACCCCCTCAACAAAATCACCGTGATTGCAAATACAAAGTACTGAGAAAGAAAAGACAAAAAGGTGGGAAGATTTGGGAGTAATGAATATGATTAATGTAAACAGTTATTATTTAACCATACTGATGACAACATTAAGTAGATAACAAGGTCTGGTGCATGTAAGCAAAGCGTACTGTCCCTATAGCATTATCTCTGAACACTCTGCAGAGGAGGAACATACAAATGTCTCCATTTTACAGACAGGGGAATGGGTGCCTGGTGAGATAAAGTTGTTTATCAAGCTGTTCAGCAGACAACCCCAGCACTAGGAATTAGAGCTCATGCTTCTAAGGCAAAATATCTATCCACTAGGTATTTTATTCTCCATTTAAGTATATTTCTCTGTAAAACTTCCATTGTACAGAAAAATCTGTATTAGGTCAGAAAAATGAATTTAGGGAAAACACTATTAAGAGGGGTATTGCTTATTCTGTCACTTAATATACTGTAACTGCAGAAAGCTTGCGAGGCATAGCCCTCTCTTGGTACATATGAACGCTAATGGCATTCATTAAACACACGCACTGAGAGGGAGAGTCACAGCCCATTGAAATGAGTGGAAAAGGCAACCCTTGATTTTCATAAGCTTTGTATTCAGTTCTGAGAGAGATGGGTTGGGCAAAATCTCCTTTCTGTTCTGACTGATGCACAGAGCTAGCCGAGGGGAACTGCTAATGTAGTAAAATCGTATCAAGCAAAACATCATAAGGAACCAGGCTGAGCAGTAATGCCTAAAAGGTTTATTTTACAAATACAAACCTCATTTCACTTGTGAAGCTCACCATTTGCCTACAAAACAAGATTTTTTAAAAGGGAAGAAGTAGCAAAAAGCAGGTATAGCTTATGATAAATCAGACCCGAAGTTCACGTACCTGATCTGATGAACTTTGCTTTAGGGATTTGAAAACGCCCAGATCTCATTGTTATTTTGGTTAAAAGCTACTGTCTAAGCTGTGTCCTGTTGTGTAAGGTTATTTTGCTGCAAGGTAAATGATTTGATACAAAGACATTCTGCAAAAGGCTCCTTACCTCAGCATGGAGCAAACTATGTCTTCAGCAGTTTACTATTCATAGCTCCTGACCGCGTCAGGAAGTCAAGGGCAGAGGGAAAACTGAGATGCTAGATCAGGTTCAACTGGCACAAGCCATCAGGTGCGGATTCACAGATGAACATTTATCACTCAGGTTTGATGAACCAGTTTCTGTTTCATAAGAAACTGGGATTTTTTTTTCGCTTTTAAGGGTTAACAGGTGTTTATATATCAAAAGTACTCTAAGTCTGGTTACTGCTGAATGTCTTCAAAACAAGTCAAGCAGCCATCCTAGCTGTAGCAATATGTTGACATTGTAAAAGGCTGTGGGTATTTATGAACAAAAGAAAAAAGGGAGGCGCTTGCTGCACTGCAGACAGGTGACAATTGAATCATTTTAAATACTAGCTTGGTATGCTATGGGTAGGCTAGACAGCATTTAACATGCTATGCCTTTCATGCTAAATACTAATTAAATACTTGTATTTCATATGGTTTTCTCATCCTGCAGTACTCTACCAACCCTTTTCAGCCTTTCAATAACAATTTAGCACCCTCATGCCAAGCTGTGGAAAATTATCTTGCAGCTGCAGCATCTGGTCCCAAGCTAACTTTGTAGCTAGCTGTGTTTATGGCATTAAAGCCGTGCCTGCATACACTGCTTTATTAGGCAGCTAAAGGACTGTGGGATCTCTCATTTCCTCACCAGTTTTCAAATGAGAGGTGTTTTGTTAGGATAAATGCGTGTTTGTATTATTTTAATGAAAAAAACCCTACATTGACATTCCTAACTTGTCCTCTTACAGGAAATACTGTCCTTTGCTGCATGGAAGAGAACGAAAGCATGCACTCATTTTGGGAGAAAGAAACTTCAGGAGAAGAGCAGCAATATCATCTTTTTGCTGGTGGTTACAATTTATTACATGTGATATTCTGCTCTTCACTCATACTGATGTAAACATTTTGCTGTGGGTACTTTTCAATTAGAGCCCAGAGAACAAAGCTGTATGCTACTCTTTATATTGTTTTTAAGCCTGGAATATAATTTTTTCAAAGCAACTAATAATGTTTGGCGTCCATCTACTAGTACCTTGAAAGAACATATTTTTCCAAGACTAAAAAGTTAGACTACTTTAGGTAATGTCTTAGGTTGGCAGAGTTCCTAATCACCTATTTTTTCAAAACAAGGAAACAAACCAGAGTAGCCTGCACATGTGGCTCCCAACAAGCAAAACATGTATGTGTACTGTGCAGAACATCTACTTATCCTCAGATAATTAGTCACATACTGACAAAATGCTGAGACGTGGTTCCAGGTGAGGAGGTTACAGGCCTTTTGTGTCCCCGCTGTGCACTCAACACCACTTTCATTTTCAGATACTGTCTTGAATAATTCATTATTTCTGTCGCTTCTAATCATAGAGGTCTCTTCCTGAAAGAAAGCCTACCTTGGTATTTTTTGGTGATAATTTCTTAAAATCTTGGCATTGATGGCCTCCTAAAAGAAAACTGTTATTTGTTAGGGAGGTGATTAATTAGGAATGCATTAACTATTCTTATTCTAACCAACAGGTGTCCTAACCGAGAACAAGGGTAATAGTCAAAGCCTGAATATTTTGCAAAATTTGTACAAAGAACAATGCATCTTAGCAGGAAAAAAATGAGAATAATGTTTTGCTTTTATGTCAGACTGGATTTGGATTTTGTGAGTAAGAGGTAGGATGGCCTTTACGACAACTGCAGTGTTTTTTTCAACATTCCACAGATTTTATTTTTCTTGCCTTTCTTAGATAAGGGTGAAAAAAACCTATGGATTAAGAACTACTCTTCACAGCTTCCTTTCTCTTAAATTTGTATACAATCACCCACAGAAGCCCTGATCCTTCAAAAGAATTCCATATGTAGACAATCTTGTAATAAATTATGTCCCATTATGATGTTATTTTCTGTATCTATAGTCATTAGTAGAACACAGCTGTAAATAGGTATAGAAAATTAGACCTGGTTAGGCATCAGCCATCTTTTCCTCTCCTCCTACAAATGCTGTTTATGCAAGCCTGAATGCTTCAATAAGAGAATTTTAATTTTGCAAAAAAGGAACAAAAATCCTTAAATATTTAAAACCAAATGTCCTGGTGAATGGTGAGTAGCCGATGAACTGAAACGAACATTTATTTCGAAAAACGAAAAATACATTCGAAAATGTATTTTTGGCTTTCCTCAGTCCAGGAAGTTGATTACCTGTTTATTTTTCAAAGGCTTGCATTTTTTGCAAGATACAATTCCACAATTTTTGATCACCTTTAGTTGCAACAAGACTCTTATCATTGACTGATTTTCTTTATTCAGAACTATTATTATAGTACTTTTCATGTTATTAAAAAAAAATTAATACTGAAAGAGGCTGCTGATGAAAGCTGATTAGTCAGCTTCATCCTTCCTAAGATATAGGGATGTTTAAAATATTCTTTACTTACATTATCCACTCACAAGCTCATGTAACTGTTCAAATATACTAATTTCATTTACATGATAGTATTGTTCCTATTTTATGATCATATACTGAAACCCTATTATTATATTTCATGATCTCATTTTAAGACTATTACATTTATCTTTGCTGTTCTACATTACTATCATGAATACACCGCACGTACAGCCTATGATTAGTTCTTTTATATTTCTCATCATATTAAGAAGGCAATCTAGAAATTAATATCACAAAAATAAGTTGCTGCCACTAACATATCTAGATGTTTTCAACATATACATTTTTGAGTAATTACTAAACTAGGAAGTCAGGTAGAGATAGATGTTAGGATGTTACGTTTTAATTGCCTTTCTCCAAAATTGCTGCTATCCCAAAGATACTCCCATAAGAATGGGAATAGGATTCCGTTTGTATGAGACCTTCACAATGAAAGGCAGATAGAGTGGAGGTGGCTATAGAAATGAATAGCATCTTGGCTTTAGTTAGATATCGATTTCCCTGCAAATCTGAGCTCTCCATTAGACTCTGGCTTTGTCCCTTATTTTCAGTCTGATCATGCATCCGAAGTGGAGTTTTGGGGTGTTGAGTGTATGCAGACTCAGGCATTAGCATATGAGATTTAGGAAATTGGTTGTATCAGATTTTCAAAAATGCTTCCTGGTGACAAAATTCACTTGTTCTCAGGAAGCCCACAAAGTTACAGAAGGTATTCTGAATCTTTGACTCTGGTTTCAAAACATAGGTCAGTGCTGACATTTCAGTGCTAACATGCAATTACATCTACAGTAGACAGGGTGCACGAGAACCCTCGATGATCAGAATACATGGCAGTTATAGGAGAGCTGCATTTTTCTCTGTAGTCTATTCAGATGACTTTTCAACAAGAGTTGTTGAGAACACCAGGGGCACCTATGGATACCAGAGCCCCGTGCAGGTGCAGTTTGCGTTCAGGGGTGGAGGAAGGTTGCTGTCTGTGACCTGGTCATGGGGAGACGTGGAGCTACTGGACAGGTTAGGTACATAATGCCACAGTGAAGAGAGATTGGAGTCAAGATGACAAAGTGAAACATATTCCTTGTCCTCCTTTCTTTGCTACTGGCTATACATTTTCCTTTACAATGGCATATCTCATTGCTTATGCAACAGCCTGTGTTTCCCCCCACCCTTTTTATTGAAATCTTCCTCCCCTCACAATTGCCCTAAGCAGTAAGTTTTTAAAGGACTCAGCCTGGCATTAGCATGATTTTATTTTTGAAACTGCTTCTTCTGTGTGGTTTAGGATTTTCAAGGCAGTGTGCTCGAGGGAGGTTGGCTGAGCTGGGCACTTCCATTTTTCTCTCATGCAATATTACCATAAGAATGATTTTGCTTCATCTGATCTTGCTTTTCATGATTTTTAAGACAGCCACTCAGCTGGTATAAGGTGAAACCATGTTACTGGCGGCCAGCTCAACTTGTGCCTAGGGAAAACATGCCCCTTTATTCATGAGTCAGCAAACTTTCCAGCTAGTCTGTGATGGAACTTTTTCTACTGTAAAGCAGCTATGCTTTTTCTGGTCTGTAGCGATAGATGTATGTCGTAACAGTAGTAACTAAAAAGACTAAAGCACCTATAACCCTGTTTATTTGATACTGAAGTGTAAAGGTAACAGGAATCAGTCCAGCACACATGGAAATTCAATTAAGGAATTTATAGCAATAGTTAGAGCAATTAACTATTGAAATGCAGCTAGAATTTTTTCTTGGAATTGAAATTGATACAGATACTTGAAATGTTAAAGGTGCCAATAGCAGTGCAACATTAACAAGACTTGTATTTGACTTTCATTATGTCAGTAAGTTGAATGGTAGGACCATTTGATCCGTGGGGCAATTCCAGTGCCACATGAGGGTGGTAAGAAGCAAAGATACATTAAGGCTGTGCAAGGAAAAGGCTTGACAACATCTTTAGTATTGGATATGGTTGCATGTTAACCAACGGTATTATCGCAGCACTGTGACAAAATGTTTTTATTCTTTAAACAGTGATAGGAGGCCCTGGCTGGCTGTGGAGCCCCCTGAGCTCAGTCCTGCCACGAACACACCGCACAGGAGAGCTCCTGCCCCAAAGGGTTTGAACTTAAGCAGATGGAGGGTCTGTCCTAGTATCATCTTCAGTTTCATAAGAAGTGAGGCAAACAGAAAGGAGATACCGAATTTCTGTTCAGCTAGGAGTTGATTTCAGGGCAGCCAAATGCCCAAATAGGTGTTATCTTCAAAGTCTTGGGCCAAAGTGGGTGACCACAGATCATGCAGAAGCGTGCAGCAGAGGCCAGGACTGAGTGAAAGCTGCTGGGTCCCAGTATAGTGCACTAAATGTAATGTTGCAGTCATTTAGCCATTCTTGTGTGTTTTGTCTTTGCTCCCTGGAGTGAAACTATTTTCCCCCTGTGTTTTTCCCTTCTCAGATATTTGTATTGTATTATATCCCCTTCACATTGTTTTCCCATTTACAGTAAATAAATGTAAATCTGACAGATTCATCTCATAGATCACATTTTAAGATCTCATAAATTGAGTTGGACCTTTCCACTATAAAGCATTAATGTAAGTTCCCTCTCACAGACACAATTCTGCAGGATATATGCATAAAGAGAGAAGCTGGATGTTTCTCCTTTTGGTACACTGTCATTACTTTGACAATTTAGTTTCTTACAATTTGTGTCTTTCTTTACTGCCAGTTTCTAAATGCACAATTCATTTTTCTCTAGTAGACATCACTGTGGGGACCATTGCTTCCTTCATCCCGCACCCAGGGGCACGTTTCTACACCATGCCAATGTGCAGCCTTAGGCTCTGTTCCCATCAGCTATTGACTAGACCCAGCTGGGAAAGTACAGCATTTGGCCACAGCACTCGCCCATTAAATCAATAAACCTTTTTTAATGGGTCTTTCAATTGCCCTGCTCAGGATGAATAAATGAATGAGCAGCCAAGCATATTTGTCTGACATCCTAAAATCCCTGCAGAAAGGATATTGGGCTCTGAGACACTCCCAGGTGCAGCAATGTCCTACACAGCGGATCAGTGGCTGCCACTGCCCCCACCAACCATCCCACCCTCCTGCAAGATGCTGTCCATCCTCCAGCCAGGCTAACTTGATCTGCTCCTCAACCAGCACCTGAGCTGAGGCTGTTTTCAGCTTCTGTTACAACAGAGATGAAAATGCCCTCTGGTGGGTTTGCAAATTGGTGGTTCTTCCTCTCAAAGAGCGAGCTGTGGCTGCTGGGAGCCCAGTTGCTGGCACTCACTGCTTCCCGCAGTTGCCCAGTTTCCCTGCAAGGCAGGCAGAAACCTAGCAAGGTCACAAGCCAGAGCTAGTTTCACCTCATGGCGGCTGACATACCAACTCTACTTTTTAAAGCTGCTGTTTCAAATATGTGGGAGGCAAATAGAAAACCACTGTCAAAGCTTCCCTCACCTGAAGTCATTCCGTAATAACCACAGGAGACCTCAAGTACATTTAGTTATTTAGCATTCAGCACACTCTCCTGTCCATCCCTCTTTAACCAACTACATAAATGTGTGCTTTGTCAGTTTAAAAGTAGCCAGATGTGTAAATATGTGATATACTGGCACTCTTGACTGACTTGATTACTACAAATTGAGCTTTTAAAATACCAAAGCGGTGTGGGGGGAAGGCACCGCAAAAAGTAATTTCTAGCAAGCCAGACCATGTTTATTTCGTACATAGACTGTTTCCTAGCTGTTTGTGGCCACCAGAAGAGTTATGCCTACAAATGTTTTGCAAACAGGCAATGCAGATGCTCTTTGCCCTGCTCCTCTGAAGACGACCTTCCCCATGCATCGGCACTCAGCTCCCCATCCCTCTCCCACCTCCATTATCAGTTTTTCCTCATTTATAGATGGTCTCAGCAAGTCCACAATTCTTTCTCAATTTATTAGATTCTTTAACTCTTTTTGCACGTTGTCACGGAATTCTGCAACTTAGCGATACAGAGCCAGTTTCCAAAAGCCACAGTCCCAGGGGAGGGTTGTTAGTGCTCTGCACCGCTCACTATTTGGGTCAAAGCTGCTCAACCGTTACAATCCTGTTTCTACAAAGTCCAACGTTCCCAGCTCTTACTTAAATGAGCATTCCTTTGCTGGGCCAATATGTTTCAATACCTTCTCTCCTCGCGCAGCAGCTTTAGGGACATGCCATAAATGAAAAGCAGATACAACATACCAAAATACAAAGAGTTCTTTTAAAAATAGAGGACTGCATAAAAAGGACCAAAGCACTGAATTCAATACATTTGCTGCAATATTAGCTCCATGCTTAAAGGTCCTTCCAGAATTAGAGTCATTTTTGCAAGCATTTGGCAGGATATTTTACAGCTATTTAAAAACACTCTTTGTATCCTCAGTTACAAACATTTAGTAGTTCCTGTCAGCTACATGTTTAGCGCTTCTTTTAGGATGGAAAAAGGGGAACTTCTGGCACTCAGGCCAGACACAGCCTACATGAATTTCATACCGCTTGCAGCTCCTGAATGGTGGAGGGAAGGTGCGGTACAAAAAAGGTTAGCCGTAATTATTTTATACGCTGCTGTATAGTGGCACAAAGTGACCTACCTAAGATATTTCAAGTCCCAGATGACCCTTAGCCTGGAAGTATTACCTCAAGTAAGGTGAATAGCTGAGTGCATCTGAGAAATAACAACCTGAAAGAGCGTGTAGAAGTGATACTGCACGAGAGTTTTGTAAAAGGTTGCCTTCAGCACTGAGACTAAACTTGCATGCAAAGCATGGCTTCTGTAAGGGTTAAGAGCTGCTTAATAATAACTCTTGCTTCTGCTATATATCCATTTACAATGCTTTTAAAGAAAGCTTGTAGTTTATTATTCCCAGGCATGCTATTTATGTAAACAGTGGGCAGATACAGCCAGTACTGTATGCATCTTGTTAAAAGCTTTTAATAATACATGATGAACCAGACAGAAAAAAGGTCAAGTAAATAGTTATAACAAGACTATATAAAATATGTTGCATCAAACATTAACACTAGTTGTTTTCCTCGTACTTAAAACTGTTTCTTTGTGTTGTTCCTTTGCAATGTTCTAGAAACAAATTTGCTTTGTGTTCTTCTAGATAACACATTGCAGATGTGCTGAGAGTAGCCACACAGACTACAAACAGTGGAAACCCTGGTGATTTGTCAGCTCGCACTGCACAGTTACGTAGTATTTGTCATCTTCTAGTAAGACAGAGATGCATTACAGTGTTGCCATACACAGAGGCTGATACTTCACCTGTTCAACATTAAGTAACACCAGCAAAAGGAAGACAAGTTCTTTGCAACCAGAAAGGGAATTTTCAGAGGCCAACGGTGAAAGAGAGTTTAATTTCTCTTAATTTCTGGCTTTACTTTATTGTTGAAACCAGTGGGGACTCCCAGCCATTTACTCTTACTACTCCCTTAAAACATTTAATGACAAATAAGAAAATATTGAGTAAAGAGGTCTCTGAATTCAATTACTGGTTTTTATTTTTGTTTTCTGTTGTCGCTAGGTAACATAACCAAGTATGGTGACCATCTTGCCAGCTATTCAACAAAAATCCTAATATTTCTAAGGTAACAAACATTTCTCCCCACTCAAATTCTGGGGAAAAAAATATTAACAATTGTAATCTGAAGATTTTCACTATCTTAATTGTTATATCACCTCACAATCTGGGTATCACAAATTTCTGTTATTATTTGTATTTGTCAAATTTGGGCTCATGGTACCCAGCCTGGACAGAAAACTCACTCTGCACCCAGAAAACATAGGGTTAAAAAAGGAAGATGTTGCCTCAGAGAGGTTATAAACTTGTGGCTGTATTGTTTAACCTTATTTATGGCAGTGTGCATTTGGTCCTGGCCTAAGTGGGGGTTAGTTATTAAATTTAAACAGATGGTTAAACAAATGGGTTGGAAGAGAAATTGCACAAAAGTTATATAACCACATCTCTGAAAAGTCTGTCATATAATCTACCTTGCCATTAGTCTGTCATCATCATTAACATCAGGTGGGTGATTTTGCTTTATCATATCTGTGGTTTTCTGTATAGGAACTCTGACATCTAATTTTAATTACCTCAGCCTAAGAACTGTTTAGCTAGATAAGCAGGTACAGCTGTATTCAATCTAACTTACTACCAGGTTGTTCTATATGTCTTATAACAAATTTGGATTTCAAGTTACAAATATTAATGTCACAAAAAGGAAAATTTTATGAAATTTATCATGCAGGCCTCAAATGTTCAATATCCATCAGTTTTCCAAAATGACATTTCTTGCAACTAGCAAACCAGAAAATATTATTCAATTGAGTCCTGACCCAACCATCCAAAAATGACTGAAATGTCACTCAGTCTTGGATCAGGCTCTTGAAGTTTATTCAGCTATGCTTTTACCACGCTTTAAAAATGTATTCAAATAATATTATGTACACTTATATCAGGGTTACAAAAACTTCAGTAGATATTGAATAACTGCAGTGCCAAAGAATGAACTGTTTCAAGTTAAACGCTTCCATAAGCAGCTAAGGAAACAGGGCCCCAAATCCTATTTCATAATTGATTTGGACATTCAAGTGACTGAGTCTCACTGAAAATCAGTGGGACCCAGATTCCTAACTGCATATCAAAGTATGTAGCAGTTGCTTCTGGGAAGGATGAAGGAGGAAAGTTATGGTATACATTTTTGAAGAAGTTACAAACCCAAAGAATAGCTTACTGCAAACTCTCTTCATTTGGAGAAACTACGGTAACACCAACAAAAGCAAATGACTTTAAATGGTTCCAGGTTATATCTCGTGATCCGATAATGGATAACGTGGCATATCTGTCCTTACTGTGTGCGATGGCTGTGTAAGTGGTGCGTCCAGCTTCCAGCTGTGCTAACATCACCTGCTCACCATAACAGAATTTTATAAGGGGGCCAAATTTTGCTCTCTATAAAGACAAACTGTCCTTAATTTTTTTTTCTCATTTGAACAGTTAACAGGGACCACAGCTAGGGATGCATGATCTTTCTTAGCTCAAAGAGGTTTCCTGAATTTTTGTCAAGCCTGTGAATAGAATTTAAACTTTTGCTAAGTGCTTGACCTTGGTTTTTCATTTCTATCCTTTTTTCTCTTCTATTTCTTCATGGTGGCAAAGGCTATGGGTATGCACGAGAAAGACAAAAAGAAGCTGCATGACACACGCAGCTTGGATAGATGAGCTCTGTCAAATCTTGCTGTTAGTCGTTCAAGGTAACACTAGTCCTAGCTGCATGTCTAGCCCTCTTGGCAGAGGTTGCTGCAAGGTAAAGTCAGCAGAAATCAACCAGTTCCTCCTGTTAAGAGCCTGGTATCTTAGTACATACTCACTGGCTTAAGACAGAATATTGAAATCTGCCCGAAAACTGCAGAATTGATGAAGGTGCAGGTTCCCTTGCAGGCTGCATTAGAGGGCTGGTAACCCCTGGCAGTGAGACTGGAGAGAAAGCTGGATAACATCTTAAACCTCAACAGTGAGATTTGCCAGGGCTCATCAGTCAGAACCTGCATTTTCCTCTTTTTTCTGCACAGAATTGGAGGCCAGAAAAAAGGGGATTGCTAGTTTTATGCCAACAAATCCCATTCTTGTCTAACGCAGCTGGATTAAATGCTCTTTGAGGCTTTATGATCCAGAATTACTGTCCCCTAGCTATGGAATATATGTCTTGATAATAATTCCACAAGTTTTATAAGCCTATATCTAGCTGGGCCTCCAACCAGAACGAGAATTATAACCTCATCTGAAAAAATGATTATGACTACGCCCCCCTGCCATCACAGAGAAGTTGTTCCCTAAGGACTCACAAGACAGGGCTCATAGATGCTTAATTTCATGAAAGAAGTAAGTCATAGTGACACAGGTGCCAAAAGTAAGAATTACACCAGTTCTTCAGCTGCATGCAGAACATACTTGAAAACAGCTTCTTCCTAATTACCAAAAAGGATCTACAGAACAATGCTAAACTACAAAGTCTTCCTTCGTTTTCATATGGCTCACACCACCCTACTTACCACTGCAGACAATGACCAGCTCATTTACCAACTCGTGGAAGCTCATTAACTCGTTCCTAGGTGATGCACACCTGAACTATTTTTAAAAAAGTGGAAATAAAGCCCTTTCCATGACTATGTTACCATAAGACGGTTACCCATAAATCTCTGGAAAGCCATGAAAACACTCCTCAGGGACAAAATAATTGCTGATGATTCAGTCAGAAAAGTGATAGTAAAGGTTAACTGTCTAGAAAAGAATATTACTCTAATAGAGATGCAGTATGAGGAAACTAAAGTCAGAATTCTGTAATTTCTAGAGCATGTCAGAATTGAATCAGGCAACTTTCTAAAAAGGTCAATATAAACCAAAAACATATCTATTAAAAATGTTAGAAATAGAAGAACACAAACAGAAATATTCCTTTTTTTTAACAGGTAAAACAAAAGACACTGATGTATGGGGGTGGAAAAGGCCTTCAGTAAGGACCTTAGGACCTTCATGAATAAATTCACAACCATTTAAAAGAAGCTCTGCACAAATTCTGACCACAGGTTAAGACTCTTTAACCATTAAGCAACAAGGAAAAAAAAAAAAAAAAAATCACAATTCTATTCAGACCAAAAAACTAATGTGACCAATACAGGTCCAGAGTAATTTGTAAAATCTACATATAGCTTATACATTGCTGAGAAACCATTAGGTAACAGGCGAGAGCTGACAAGCCACCAGCTTCTGAAATTCTCTAAGTGAGATGAGTTAACAAAGGAGAGATCCGAAAGGACTGTCAGAGAAAAGATGCACCGGAAACACTGGAGAGATAAGGAGACCGATAGAACTGTTTCAGAGCTGAGAGGAGAACAAATAGCTTTACAGTGAGGTGACCCGAGAAGGTCATCCGGGCTGAGAGGGACTAAACAGTTTAGAGGTCACACTGGCTACGCAGAAAACCTGCAGATTGCTCTTGACTACCTGAATCCATTCCAAAGAAAGTTTCAGAAGACAGAGGAAATTAAACCGTCAATATACAAAGAAAACTGCACACAGATCAAGGCATTTTATATGCTTTTGAGAAAACAGCAGTAGTACTCTAGGAGAAATGCCTGGGTGCTCAAGGCCATTTGCTTCTCTTTAAAGTTTGCCTTTGTGCAACCTTTCTGTTTGTTTTGAGCCTACAGCTACTGTACAGAAGCCGTACCGTACTGCTGATCATTGCCTCCCATTCCCTACATCTTTTCTAGGGATACCACTACATCCTAGTTAAAATAGAGAGGTAGGAAATCAGAACTACACTTAGCATTAAAGATATGAGCACATTGTGAATGTATATAGAGCGGTTTAGTTTTGCTTTCTATTGGTTTCCTAATAACGCAAAATATTCAATTTACTCTGAGCAGTCACGTTCCTAGGAGTTCTGTAATATCTCTATGATCTCTTTCCTGTATGGAAATAGTTAGTTTAGAGTCCACCACTGTCTGTGTAAAATTAGGATTGCAGCCCTTTGCTGGCAGCAAAATAGATGTTATTGGATTAGGACCTCTCAAAGAGAACTGATAATTCTCCAAAGAGAGATACCAACCAGAACTGTAACTATGTGTATCCCATATTTAGACTAAACCATGAATTAAACCATAAAGTGTTTTAAAAAAACCAAAGTTATACTGATACTGACATCTTTAACCTACTCCTAATGCAAAATCAACAAATACAAGACTGAAAAAAACCCTGTATTTTATTTACTGAATTAAGTGACTGTTTCCTTAAAGCCTTAGACTCTGTAGCCATCCCTTCATCTTAGTGTTGGATGGAGGAAAAGCAAGGAAAATGGATCCATAAGCTTAGGATTACCACAGAGGAATTCAAGAATTAATCATATAGTGATATAAATCAGCAGCAGCAGCAGGTCAGGATCACTCCTCAGCACTTGAGAGAAAAGACTTCCTTCAGAACTGTGCTGGATAGAGGTGGATTGGAAGAGACAAATTGACTGATTAGCCTGCAACGACATGGCTTCAGTAACCAATATCTACCAAGTAGTCCTAAGGTTAGAGTAGTGGTTTATAAGTGGCTGTGGAGTTTGTGTAAGGAAATTGCATTCCCACCAAAAGTGTTAAAAACTCATCTTAAAAGCCATTCTTCTTCAATTGCTTGTGAGTTCCACCACCTTGGTCAAAATCCTGCCCTCCTAGACTTTCTTCAGGCACAGCAAACACACAGAAAGAAAGGTTTGGACTTCTCTTCGTGTATTTAAAACATACATTTGTCTGAAAAAACTTCTGAAGCCCTACCTAAATTGCTTCAAGACATCACTCTTTTAGTAAATACAGCTACGTTCACCATATTGGAGTATGGACATGTCTTGTGAACATCTCAGGTCATTAGAAATCAAGCATGGCCAATCTGAGTGCAAGACTTAATTCCAAACACCAGTGGCATTATAAGCAGACACTGAATCTCTTCACCATCCTTCCCTACACATGCATTTGAATTTCAAATACTACTTTTTGCTGCCCAGTATACAAAATGCTGAAAAATGATGGTAGATGCTGAAGAATGATGTTAGACATAGCTAGAAGGCAGCAGACAGAAGGCAACGGTAAGGTGTGTGACTGGGAGACTGAAAAAGATATTAGAATATGAAATTGTAGACTTCAGTAAGATAGATGAGGTGAAAGATTTGGGTTAATTAGGACCTAACAAAATCTAGTGTCGATATTCACTACTAGATTTTCAAAACTGTGATCAAATCAAATTTATGGAACCAGACATGGGCTTCTTGTGTGAGTCCTAGCAAAAAGAAATCTGAATTTTTTATATAGTCCCTTACGTTTACATGCTTAAACACTGCTATTGGTTACCATTTAAAATATTTATTACAGTTATTGACTTTAAAAGCCTATATACACTCCCAACTACCTTAACTAAAATGAAATAATATTAAATCCATGTCTTTAGTTGCTAAGCATAACCTCTACTAAATATAGTGAAAACTTTCAATACTGAAGTAATAGTTGCTGCTTAATAAAAATGAAATTGGAAAGTGCTAATTTATGTTTTTTGTAAGCAGGGAATCCCATAGAAAGAGGTGCTTTGATGTGGCTCAAATGAGAAAAAAGGAAATGACTTCAAGTCAAGTATATCAGTAGTTTCATTAAGGCACTAGAAAATTCATGAAGATTATTAATTTAGTTCATTTATACATCCTCCCTCTCTTCTTCCCCCTCCTACCACCTTCATCCCCAGCACAATCCCACATACACACCAATATTCTGTGTAGAATTAAAAAAAATCATTCTTCATCCCTAGACAAAAAGGAAAAGTAATTTTCCTGCTATTCTTTGCTATTGTTGTTTTGCTGTTACCGCTTTGCGGTAACATGCTGTGATGCTGTCAGGTCAGCCAGTGGAGCTTTCCAGTTTTCCTAGTGAAAGTGAAAAACGTGAGTAGCAAGTAGATGCAGGTCTAATTTGTGCAAGAGATTGGCATCCCACTCTATTTCTGGGCTTCCCGTGTTGGGACCCAAAGTTTTAGTTCAGGCCCGTCTCTATTTCTAGATCTTGAGGTGTGTTCCACCTGCGACCATGTGCTCCCTCCACCCTCCTCTCTCCCCCACAGGACAGCTGGCATAGGACAGAGTGCATCCACTCTCCAGGTGTTCACCGTGCAGGAGCTGATCACCATCTTTCTTTGGGTCAAGTTCTAACATGACATGAAAGGCTGTAGTACACCAACAACATGCTCCACACCTCCTCCATCCCCAGCCTCGCCGCAGCTGCAAGAAGGTTATCAAATGCTTGGGGATGCATACTGAAATGCTTTATTTCTTTGAATTAACAGCGTGTTGGAGACTGTCTTACAGTTCAGGATCAGATCCTCTGTATACAGGGAGAACCCAGCAGATGAATCGCTGATGGAAAAGAGGGGACATGCATTCAGGAACACCCAACCCCCACATAAGTTTTTCTGAAAAAGCGTGGGAGTCGGATATTTTGTAATGATGCACAAATAGCGTTGTAATTTTCCAAGGCTATGAGGAGACCTTCCCTCTGTGCCAGCCAAAGTGACTGAGGCTAAGCTCAGGGAGAGACCGTACTTCAGATCTGGTTTAGACCAGACAGCATTTTTAAGCCCACACTGCTCAGCCACTCTACCACAAACGCTGTCCTTCACTGATAGCGCTGCCCTGTGCTTTGCCTAGTACATACCTTCTGTGTTTTATTAGAATGACCAAAAGGCTCAAAATTATACTTCTAATTAAAAAAAAAGTGTTGATCAATGGCTTCCCTGCTTTTGGAGCGTGTGCCTGGGTGCTGAAGCCACCTGTGCCACTTGCATTGTCCCTTGCAGTGGACCCACTCAAGGGAAGCAGCACCATAATTAAACTAACGCACACCCTGAGTCTCAGCCCACGCAGAAGCGAGCAGCTAGCTCTTAGGAAAAGCAAATTCGCTTTTGTTAAGGAACAATTCCCAAAGAAGGGCCCAGCATTAAGTGCCCAGCACTGTCTATGTGAGCCTGTGGGCCTGTTTCCAAAGAAACAAGGAAGCTTTTGTAGCTGCCATCGTGCTGCTTGAGCATCTCACACAACACATGCTCTTCAATGCATTTAAATCCTGTTGCATACACCTGCCATTAACAGGCATCCAACACAACATGTACCCTGAGATAGCAAAGATACATCCCAAAGTTAAGTGACTCCAGGACTGAAATAGATTAAAAAATAACCTTGCTGTTGCATGCCATTGAACCACCTGCCTTTTCATTTCACCAATACTTGGCAGTATAGAAAACTAGTGCAAATAAAGCATGCTGCATCATCCACGAGGGTCACTTTCTTTGTGCTACAGGGATTATGTAAGTTAGTATTTCCTAAGACTGAGACTGCACTCTTTAATTATTAAGTTGATATTTTCAAGAGTTTCAAGTAGCCCTACCTGGTCAGTGCTGGCATGGGAGTCACCGACTTCACTAGGAGCAGAGATAGGCTAATGGTGCATTTAAAAAAACCTCACCATATTTCTTTTCTCTTCTGACAACCTCTCTATGCAATCAAAATACTTTAAAGCTGGTGCAGCACACATTTTTTTTATTGTAGGTATTTTTACACAGAGCCTACCACAATGGGAAACTGAGAAAGCTCCACCAGAGTCTTTGTTAATCCATGGAACGATAAACTCTGTGTAGACTTCACACATTAAGAATTAAAATATTGACACGCATACTAGCATGAGAGTGTAAAGAAGTATTCATGCTTCTTTTCCTATGGTGATAAACATACCAAGTCAGTCACTGATCAAAAGCCTACATACTACTTCTGTGAAAGATGTTGCATATATTAGGATATGAGCACTGTTTATTTAGGCTAGATAGTCTTTGAGTTTATTTAGGCTCTAGTCTTTGATAATATCTCATTGCAGATTTTACGTCCTGATCACATATATATAAATTTCAGATTGATCAAGTAGCAAAAGCCATAGAAAGTCTTACAATAAAGAGGACTACAACTATTTCTGCCATTTCCTATCCCCGTTATTTGCACCCAGATGGTTGGTTTTGATCTTTTGGCCCATATTTCTGTACTCACACCTGCCAAAGCAGCAGAAGTAAATCTGCAAAAAGGTCCTTGTTGTGAAGGCAGTGGTCTGGTGGCCACTGAAGTCAATAGAAGCTTTTTTGTTTGTCCAGAACTGGATCCAAATTTCATTGCAATTTTACTTGCTCAGTAAGCTGGGGTGAAACTGTACACAGCTTAACGTCATTCAGATGTTCACTTATATGCTTGGGTCAATTCATAAAGTCATTTCAGTCTTCAGAGCAGGAGACAATCCCATAGATAAATTGGAATTATAATGTGTAACGTGCTCTGATGGCATTTTTTTTCAGTCAGTTAAATTGGTCTCTTTTTTATTTCATGTATGAGTGGGTATGTAAAAAAACTACTGTATTTTTCCAAGCAAATTACTATCTCGGGCTAATACTAGACATTTATATTATTTGAATCAAATGTTCAATATTGATGAGAAGTGATTGTTTCGCATTGCATGTTATCCTATTTCACAGAAAAATAAATTAACTCCCTTAATACAAGGAAATCTAGTAAGAAATCTTCTGTAAGAAATGTTTCTCAGCAGAAAGTATCCAATCAGAGCCAAAGCTTTTTTAGAAAGGAGCAGAGCTGAACAAAAACATCTGGAAAATACATCTTTTTACCAAAACTATTAAAATGCCTTATTTTAACATTTTTCTAAATTAAACTTTTTAAATTTTGTTTCAAAATTGTAGCATCTATGACTGGTATATGGATTACAAATGTGAAAATAACGTAAATGCCTTTTAAAGGACTTATATTTGAAAATAAATCTTCAGATAACCATAACAAAATCAGAACATAAGCAGGTGACTTTTGGGATTTGAGAGAAAAGGCTGCTGAGGATCACAGAGATGGGAATCTGGTACAAATTTCCCCTCCTGTGCACAGACGGCCATCATGACCACAGAATTCACAGCAGGGGAGGTTGTTCGTTTATACACATTAAATACAGGTTCCTTTGGGGAAAATATGCTATCCAATACAAAGGATATCAAGCTTTTGCTCAAAAGTCAAAACAAAACCTTCCAATGGATCTAATTGCATATGATTTTTTTAAAGCATTTTTCCAGGTTTTTTTTCCTTTTAAAGATAGAAAGAATGTGTCTCAGTTCTAACTATTAGATCTTGCTATGTGTTCATTCGTCATCATTTGTCTGTAAAACGTCTCATGAAGTCCGTATTTAGAATAAAGACTGCCTACTCTTTTCATTCCTGCTAGCTTAAGAAAGAAGAAAAAGATAGGAAGAAGGGAGGAGAAAAAAGGCAACACCTTTCTACATATCCCACCAGTATCCTCATCTGGAAACTCCCAAGAGATCAGAAGTTCAGCCTCGCCAGGAACAAGATAAAAATGGCAATGACAGTGTCTTTCGCATGCACTGCAACTTTTGTGCTGCCAACATAAAAACTCCATAGCACAGCATGTAACATTTCCTATTTTTGCATTGTATTTTCATCCTGAAGAATACCGTGCCTTTGGAAACTAGGTTGGAGGGCGGCAACCACTGAGCGCATAACATGCTGAATAATAGGAGGAGGTGGTGAACGCCAACCCTTCCTCTCTTCTCCTGACACAGAGCAGAAGGAAACCCATCTCTGAATGCTCAATGACTATGCACTATAATTAGGACTTCAGATTTTAATTCCAGTTCACACAATTAACTCCTTAGCAGTCTTAGGGGGTGATTCAGGTGTACAGAGATGCCCTGTACCATTTTAGATGCCCTAAGATATCTGAGAGGTCTGTAAAGGGCTAGCAGATACCAGGCAGGAGCTATGGGGAGATGCGAGTCTTTCCAGAGCCACAGCTGGAGGCCAGGCAGCTAGCCTAGTGCACCAAAAATAGCATTAGGTATCTACAGTCGGGCATCTAAATACCTCTTCTGTTCTCTCTTTAGAAAAGTAGACTAATTAATCCATTGAAATAAATTGATCTTTCTAGGTAGCGTAGGATTTTTCTGCTACCTGATGTTGGCTATGCACGAGAAACTAAGTTTTCATCCAGACTTCCCATGGCGCTTTTAGGAATTACTGCACAGATGGGGTACTGGGGCAAAGGAAGAAGGTGCAGCTTTTTGGATGTCACACAACTGTGACTGTAACAAAAATATAATAACTGTAGTTATTAATTATAACATCATTTTAGTATTAACTAGGATATTACAGTTAAGCTATGACAGTACAATTGAATGAAATTTCAATATTTTCCATAACCTTCAGATATCCCCTTAAAAGAAAGAATACTCGTCTGCACCTCCAGTCCTTTGTCACAGTACTGATGCTGGTGTCCTCATCTCTGCAATTCCTTACTTCACACATTCCCTAGAATAATGAGGCCCATCATCTTTTGATGAGACTGTGGGAGTTGATATTCCCAAAATACAACATTACGCTATCACATAATCACTACTACTTAATACTGCTCCAGGAAGACTATTTCTGTGAAAGCTACTGGGAATACAATAGCAACATGGGAAAGTCAATACAAGAAAGTATCTCTCTGTTTCTGCAGGGAATAGAAAATGTAATTAGGGACAAACTCAGACAGCTAAGAACATTAAATACTTTTAAGTCTGCTTTTATAAGACTTTATAAGTCTACAGAGCTGGACTAGGGACAGAAGCCAAGATAAATAATATCTTATCCTACTACACGTGCAACAAAACCACTTATCGAGAAAGGCCCAGCCTTTTTGGCAAGGATCGGTATCTTTGGACAAACTGGACATTCCAGCAGTATTAGAAAATATGCTTGAGTATCTTATAGCAGCACAGAGATGGGAGCAACATTGTTTCTGGCAATGCTTTCAGAAAGGATGTGGCTAGCAGCATATATAGAAAAGAAAAAAGAATCAAGAAGTATCCTTCCTTTCTTGAATTATCATCATAATTATTTTTCCAACAACAGAAAAATATAATTGATAAGCAGCTTTAGAGATCATTGGAAGAAGTTAAAAAAAAAAAAAAGTGGTTCAAATTCTTCTGGCACTATTTTATCATTTTTATTCAGCTTCTCACATACCATTACTGACCTAGGCTGATCTTCAGACAAACAGTGACATAAAAAGATGCAAATGTGGAATCCTCAAAGCTTCTACTGGGAGGAGGAGGACCCAGAGTTCACTGTGCTAATGCATTGTGGAAGACAACTAAGCACGTTGTACTGGGTCTGGCTGAGGGGGAGCTGGTTTTCCCCAGGCCAGCCTGCTGTGCTCTGTGTCGGTGGCTGGAGGCGGCAGCAGTGTTCGGCTGCGGCCGGGCGGTGCCTGCCCAGCCCCGGGGCTGCCTCTCCAACATCCCCCCCCGCCCCGCTGTGGGCTGGGGGGGGNCCTCATTTTCTCCCCCTGCCCTGCTAAGGAGGGGAGTGATAGAGCGGCTTGGTGGCACCCAGTGTCCAGCCAGGGTCAAACCACCACACACATTTAATTAGATCTTTATTAACTGCCAAGATTTCATGTTCTGGCTCAATCTTCTGGTATGAAATTTGGTGAGTGTTTATTCTCACTGTTTTCTAGAGAGCAATTCAACAGCCAAAACAGACCATCCAACTTGCTGTAAGGTGCCAGTAGTTGCTAGCCCGTTTCACCTTGATAAAAGGTTGGTATTTGTTTGATAGGTTCTGTGGCTTTGCTAAGACCTAACCTGATATTGCATCTGTATATGAAGAGGGGGGAAATGGTTGCATGGGAATAGATTTGTAAGCTTAATTTTAGGCTGAGAAACCCTGAAGGAGGAACCTGTTGAGCCCAGAGGGAAGAAAAAGAAACAGTTTTGGGTTGATTTTTGTTATCTCATAATTTTTCTTGGTTGCTACAACTGAGCTCAATGAAAGCAGACTTTTACAAAGCACATAGGTTGTACTTACAGTGGAAAGTGGTATGGGTAGGGCTCGGAGAATAAAGAGAGCAGCAGTGGGTCTTGCTGCAGCTTCCAGCATTGCCACCAGCACTGATCTCAGCTACAGAACTAGCAAGGGCCTATTCATTTTTAACACAGCTGCTTTACAGGGCTGTCAGTAGCCACAAACATGACTGGCAGTTATCACCATAGCTGGCCTGTCCAAAATGGGATCTTCCAGCTCAGTGTAAGATTTCCAGGACCTCATTTGGGTAGGTGGAGAAGGGAGACTCATCTTTTTCAACAGGATAATTACTTGCTACCTGGTGTACATTGTCAAGCCTAGCCTTCTCAGTCACTCAGACACACTCATTCAGGTTGAAAATAATAGGTGAGGGCAGGTCCATCTATCTCAGTTATTACTAAACTATCTGTGTGCCATTGCACAGCAATTGCTTGACTAGGTCACCTGACAGCCCCAGCTAGAGTCAGGAGCTGTAGTAAAATCAGCTTCTGGCTCCAGGTACCTGGCTTGAAGTACTCCTACTTGAGAACATTCACCTGGGAGATCTGTCTGCAGGACAAGGTGGTAGCTGGTTTCTGCCTGCTCCTCTCCAACCCTGCCATTAACCACCATTATCTGAAGGAGCCCTCAAACTGAGAGCCACAACAGCTAGCTGAAGGATGGGACTGCTCTTCTACTTGTGGCTTGCCACTGAGGAGGTTGGGCATGCATAATACCATCACCATTACTCTAAATGGGTCCTGCACTTCTGAGCTCATTTATAACCTCTCAACATCAAAGGATAGAGCAGCATAGATCCGCCCCCCACCTTCCTCCCAGCATTTGTGGCATAACTTTGGGTAGTTATACAAGGAAGCTTAAAACCAAGGAACCTTACTTCAAGTCTCCCAGACTGAGATAGCTTGCAACTATGAATATTAGAAATTAGGAAAAAAAAAAATGGATCTCACTTCAGGACTCATGTCTGAAGTCAAGTGGCTCCCTCCAATTTCTTTTGCAGGGTAAAAAGGATCAGAGACAGAAATCATTAGAAGCCTTTGAGCCTATTAACATTACAGCAGCAGGACTATTGACTATCAGCTGGGTGGAAAATGGTATACACTTGCCTGTTCTCCCAAGCATATGTGTAAGATGGAGTCAATTGATTTGTTGAGGTTTTGTAGAAATTTAGTTTAAATGTAACAGAATGGGATATTTCCTTTCTGCAGTGTAATAACAAAACACAACCTACTGTGAGTGCCAGTGCATTTCAGAAACCTGCTAAATATTAACTCTAATAGTGTATCGAACAGACTGAGTAATACGTGAAAACTGAACTACACAAGCACAGCCAAATCCTACCAGGATTTAAGACCAGCCTTGATAAGCTCTTAGTCTCATCTATTTGCATATTTCTGCAAATCCAGAAAGTGCTTGTTAAAATTTTAAGCCATTGATAAAACAAAATTTCTTCTTGATTTTTATTTTTTTTGAGTAAAGGAGATGCATTAAATTCCTGTAGTACTTACATGTGTAAAAGGCACAGAACTCTGAACATCTTGGATTTTCTAAAGTCTGAATCAAACATATCTGACAAAGAAATCACCTTATTCTCACAGTAAAACCTTGGATTACTTTAACTAAGTCACTGCAATTATGAGTTCCTTGATAGATCAGACAATTTGGGAATTTTAAACTTATTGTCATAAACCCCTAGAACCCTGGAATATTCTTTAATATTTTGGCTGACATTTGCTTGTTTATAAAGAAAGAAATCTACCATCTGCTTTCCAATTTAAAGCTTGGATTATAGCACCCTTTTCTCAAACAAAAAACCCCCCAATAATCCTTAGCTTTCTTCAGTCTTTGTCTAGCAGAATTAGAACAATTTGTTGTTCCTACTTTTATATATATACACTTATACATACTCAACACTTGACTTGGCCAAGGACACTAGACAAACATTTGAAGAAGTCTGAAATTTTGAAGTGTTCAACTCCCTAATGGCTAGCTTTTTGTCTCTGTCTGAAGAAATAAGTTAGTGCAAGGTGTTTCGCTTTCTTTAAGATACATTTATATTTTACTGCTTGTAAGCATAGCTCATGGTTTGCCTCTGAAGTTGAGGAAATATTGCTTTCCAAGTAATTTCATTTCTAATACTGACTATAAAAGGGACATTGTAAAGATTGTGCTGGAAAAAAATATGTTCTGTTAAAAGCCAATGTAATTTACAAAAGATTCAGTGCTGCAGGTGAAAGGTAAAGAAAATGAGACAAGCTAGCTCATATAGAGCATTATTTAAAAAAATTATCTGTACAGCAACTCTATTGAAATGGGGATAGAGAAGCTGCAGAGGTTGCCAATTTCATCATGCTGAACTGTTTAGGAGACAACTCTCCTAAACAAAGCTCACACATTAGTTTAAGGCCACTTTTTTTTTCCTAAGAAAGGTTGGGCATGTTCTCATCTAGGCTACAGACTCTCTTGCTTGCAGGAAAGCAAGGAACAAGTCCCAGTAATACCTCAAGGAATCAGAGGGTGCAGGATGCTCTCCAAACCCATCAGTAGGGTGGGAGCTGAGGATCAAGCTCATCTTTTAAGTTAGTGCTTGTGATACTGCGTTTACTGTCCCAGAAATATAGCTCCTCTTTATCCACATATAAGCTACACTATCTTAGATAAGCTAACCAGCTGAAACTTGAGCATCCCAATGAGATGTCCCACAATAACAACTGGGAATTGCATCAGGAGGGACTGGGAAGAGAGTTCAGCTCTCCTTTGAAGCAAATCCTCTCAGCAAGTCCTTTGAATGCCTGACTGTTCTGCTGAAACTACTGTTAAGTGCAGTGCTGTTTGTATGGCACTCGATTATGCTTCTGCTAAGAAACAAGCTGAACCAGGAGCGCTCTCATTTGTTTTGTGGGCAGGGGGAGGAAGATAACAATGACTTATGGTTAGTACTTTAAAAAAAAAGATAAAAAGACAATCAACTGTGAACCAGCTAGATGAGGAAATGCAGGAGGGAGGAACTGCTCTTTCCAAATAATTAATTGCTGTAATTGCTGTCTCCCCACACAAATCCTCTCAGGTCAGTTTTATTAAAAACCAAGTGCAGTTCTAGGCCTTCAGAACAAAACTTTTCTTCAGGAAAGACAGAATTCTCTAGTGCAGGCTTATAGGTGAAGGAAGATCAACTAATTATAAATTATTTTAACCAATATTTGTCAGTGTACTTAGGAGAACTATCAACAGTTCAGAACATAAAATGGTGGGATGTATTCACTGATGCACTCCAGCTGCTTTGCCTTTCTCTGGCAATACTTAGAGGCTGTAAAACTGCCTTAGCCTGGCTGGTGTAAGTTTACAGCTCTCCTGCATCACGAAGGCTGCACAAAACAACAAAAGTAAATTCAGCTCAGTATATTAGCTTTAAAGCTTAATAAACGGAATGTAGAAATGAAAAATCTGTGAGGCTGATGCAAAGATTTAAAGAGGAGACAAGGACAATAATGCTTTGCTTTGAGGTCAAACTTGTTAAGCACTAGAGGTATCAGAGAGGAGTTTTGTACACCCTATCATAACAGTGATTTAAGAGCGCTGGGAAAGTATGAGAACCATATGCATGGCTGTAGCCAAAGCAAGGTGCAGGAGATGCTTTTTCCTCCTACTTCTGTCCAATTTTGTCAGAAAATCTAGTCTGATGACCAATTTGCCTTGTGCCTTATTGGCACTTACTTCAAAATCAGCCTACAGACATGACATAAACAGGACAACTTCACAGGTCTGTATCCACCTTTCAAGAATCCTTTTAGAAACATTACATTTAATACCCCTGTAATAGATTACTGGTAAATACGTGCTATCTCTGAGACCACTCTAAGTCAGGGCCAGAACTCATTAAGCCTTCATTTTGAAACCTGTGCATCACTCAACAAGGGTATCAGAGATTACTGCCCCCTCTCCTTTATTTTTATATCTTGCTAATAAATTTCAAAAGTTAAAGAGTAGATGTTTGAGAATCCTGGCTCTAAAAAGCAACGTAAAAAAATCAAAACTGTATCTGCAGCTACAGAAAACATTGGTATTCTTCTAATACAAAATTACTGAGAAAAACTCTGCCTTCATTTTTACCACAGATCACACACAAAAAAAATGAGGACGATTCAGACTGAGTTATACTGCTCAAAGGGAGGGTGCAGGAGAGACACTGGCTGGTGTCCAACACCAGGTTAAGAGGGAGCCAGGCTCCACCACCTGCTTCTGGAGCAGGAGCAGAAGGCGGCAGGATTACATTGCTGGCTTTGGGTCATCAGAAGAAAAATGTAGTTTTGACTTGATTCTGCATAGTGAAAACAGAGGTTGATTTTGTGTGTTCTGTGACACATGGACATCTGCGACTACAGTTTGTCACTGAAGTCAAGGTGTGTTCACTCAGCAGTGAGTCTCTGTAGCAGCAAGGGCAATAGGCAAGGCCAGCATACATTGCTTCTACTTTGCTTTAGCCTGGAAGCATAGATCTTCAGAGCTGGGAGGGACATTTAGTAAAGGGTCCTTTAATACACCTTTCTCTCCCCAGGGTAAGATCAACTCTTTTCTGTAATTTCTGACAGAAATTTGTTAAGCTGCTTTCAAAGGCTCATAGTAGTGGAGACTCCATAACCTTCGTACCTCACATTTCAGCATATCACTGTCTTGACTATTAAAGTGAATCTTCCTTGCATGCTTGTTAATGCAAGCCTGTTAATTTGCAGCTGTCCAGTACCAGTGATATTATGTTTCATTTATATGGTACAAGAAAATCTGGTCACTGACTCTTTCCTACCAGCAGGTACATGTTGTCCCATGGGCAATAGCATATTCCTGACAAAACTGAAGTGAGAAAAGAGGTTGTGTGAATGCCTCTGCCAGTGAAGGACCAGCAACGAACCATTTAATTTTTTTTTTCCCCCCAAAGCTACCACTGCTGATCTCATCTGGCTTAAGCTGTAGGATTGTATAAACTGTTAGCAGTAAGTATTGATGAACTGTGGCTCTAATTCCTGTGCCTATAACTTTTGAATGGCAGAGATTTTTAATGTATTTCATTGCTTATTCAAAAGTTCACCATTTAATAAAAGGAAAGAAAGATAGGGCAGTTGACATTTACTTGAGGGTTCTCACTTTGAGACTTGGTGTTGAAAGACACTTAGTTTCCCCCAGTGTCTTGGCTTCAGTAAAGGCCTAATAAAGAGCCTTTGCTGATTTCACCACTTTAAAAATATCCTGACTTCCTCCAGGTTTGGAGAGAAGGGGGTTACTTTACAAACACGAGTTTGTCATACAATATTTGAGCCAGCATAGGTTTGTAGGATTAGGCAGATGGAAAGATTTACCTTTGCAGGCAACAAGGAATATAGCTTGTTCCTTTTAGTTGGCAAGTGTGCAATAAATAGCGACATGGATTTGTGAACAGTAAATCTTGTGGCAACACTGCTTTTATATGGAAAAGGCCTGAGGATGGTTTTAATGCACAACTTTAAATGTCAGCTTTTTGTTTTCTATCCAGTACTGTTTTAGCCATATCAATAACGTACTACCTGCTTTAATAACGTGAAGATATGCACGAAAAGAAGTATTTCTGAGAAACATTGATTCAAATCTAAACTTCAAAAAAATCTTTCACTGGGGATTTTCTGTGGTCCAAGGCAGAACCTGTGCTGAAACCAAGAGCAGGAGAGGACTAGCCCTCCTAGCTCAAGAACATAACATCTGAAGACATAGTGTTTCCATTCAGGTGCAGAACAGACAAGACTTCCTGCTTTTTGTTGTTCTTTGGAGGGGTTTTGAGCTAGCTCTCTGAATAATTAGTTGCAGCTACAAGGATATACATACTTTTATCTCTTGAGGAGAGGAAGCTGAAAAGTTACCTTTTCTTTAGACTGCGGAGTTTTTGGTACCATACATCCACACAGGATCAATGTGGGAGACTTCTGCAGCTCTTGACTGTCTGGCCACACCTGAAACCATGCTTGCTAAACCAGAAAAACCAAGGTGATGTGCTCCTGAGGCCAGAAGCCCAGTCTCAGGAAGAAGCTCAAATCAACTCAGCTGTCAGAGTCCAGTATAATTTCCAAATTATTTTCATCAACTACCTCTAGATTACACCACTGGACATTTCAAGCAGTCTTAAAATTTACTTCCAAATCTTCAGTTTATCATGTCTAGATCTGTGCTCTCAGGTTGATTTTCATTTGTAGCTCCTTGAAATATTGTTGCTGTTATTGCAAGAGTGTATCTGAAATAGTTACTTTGCCACTCCAGAATGTTCTTGCTATAAATTCTCATGCAGGACTCCAAACATTTAAAGGTAATTTTACCCTTCCTTGAATCAGGCAGACACCACAAAGCTTGTTTGAAATTCCAAATCCTATCAAGTATTTACTTTGACTCTTACAAATAGCTAATTTCCATTTCATTGATCCTCCATCCTTTTTCATAGGTTCAAGTCTTCATCTCTCTGGCAGGTCTCACAGAACTGTTGCAGATCAAAGGACACGTAGTCTAGGCTTACACTGCACTTATAATTTTACATCTCAAGTTTTCCAAATTTGTAAAAGGCTCACAGATTTTTATCTGAGGCCTTTTAATGAAGCCACAAGGAAACATGTGCTTGGTACTCCCCATCACTTGAAAAAGAGCATAGGTACTGTTGGCATGTTACCTTCCAGGACAACTTTACAGAGCAGTGCATAATATGCCAGTCCTCTGCCATCTATCCATTTTTAACTGGCTTGTCCTTAATCATCATGAATCCATGCAAAGCAGGATCTAAAAACCATCAAGGCTGGAACCAGGTATCACAAGTTGTCAACATGAGGAAGTCACTCGGGCCCCTCGTAGAAGTTCTTGTCACAGGCTTAATATTCAGAAGTCTGGCTGATTTCAGGGCAATCTCAAGATACACCTTTTTCAAAGCAGAGATTTTCTTCCTTTTCACAGGAAGAGTGTATTTACCACACCATGGAGGAAAGCAGCGATAGAGCAATTCTCCGTCTGCCAAGGCAGTTCTCAGTTCCCAGATGCCTTACCACTTTGAGCTCTCTTATTTACCCTGGCTGTCTGTGGGCAAATGCCTGACATTTATCTTCATTAACTCTTGTAGTAACATTAGCTTATTTCTTCTCTTCTCTCATCATTAATCCTCAGACAAATAAGGCTTTGCAAGTTTGTCATTTACTCCACACTTGCATTGGGTCTGCTTCAGGTTTTGAACATTGTATCAATGGATAGACTGCTTTACTAAAGTCCAGACAACTAGCTCTGGTTCCTTGTTCTCACCAACTGTCACATCGAGTCAAACCAGCAGTCCCTTCTCATCTCCAGCAGGGACCTACAGTGATACTTTCCAGAGCAAGGTACTTAAAGAGCAATTATTCAGGAACATACTCCAAGGTGGAGTTTCACTCTTACCTTCCTGCAATTCATGGCTAAGCTGAGTTCTGACAGCACGGATAGTGCTCCATGGATAGATGATTAAATTTAGAGGTATTTTTCTCATGAAAAATAGTTTACTCTATTTCTGCTAATTGTTTCAGTACTCATTTTGATCTGCTTTTAGGACCAGTCATAATTATTTCAGATGGGGCATGATTGATCTGGTTTATATTTGTTAGACTATGCTAGATTCATATTCCAACACCAGCATCACTAAAGATTTCATCCAAAGGCCACTGGTCTTTTGTACACCTCTGAGTAGGCACATATGTTCATATACATAATTAAACTGCTATGCAAATGTGCTCTTTTCCTATAAAATAGTGCTGCTTTAATATCAATATCTGAAAAGTTACTGCTATTCAGCTATTTAATCCCTAACCTTAGGTTTCAATTCACAGAAATAATACATGACTATTTACTAATTTATTTAAGTACTCATTTGTTTATTCAGCAGGGTCAATATTTCTAAGACCTTAAACCTGGAATCAATTTCCTGTGGGCTTACATTTGCACTCAGGGAAAGCCTGACTGATTTTGTACTCATCCCTCTTGGAAGAAATTTCTGCATCGCATTTCCTCAGCACCGTGAGAAGTAGTTTTGGTTTTTTCGTTGAGGTCGGGGTTTTTTTGGTGGGTTTGTGTGTGTTTTGGGTTTTTTTTTAACTATTAGCCCCTTAAGTTTGCATCTAACCTGGATACATAGAAATGAAGCAGTGTTATTTTTTCATTCACATATAAAAACATAATGAACAAGTGCAGGTTTTAAACTCTATGGCCCAGGATCAAATATAAATGGATTCCTGCTCACTCTCCCCTAGCTGAGTTATTGCTACAGTACTAGCTAACAATAACAAAATGATTTGGTCTGCTGAGAAATCAGAAGCTGCAGATAAAGCTTGGAGTCCATATAGGAAAGAGGTTTTTGTTTTATACCTAATATTCTGTGCTATGAGGAATGCAGTCTGAGACTGGTTGCCTGGTACACTCAGTATCTTTGGAACTGTGCAAAGTTGCTCAAACTGATTTTACTGGTTTGTTTCCAGCCATTTTACATAACTAGGCTGGTATAAGAGTGTCAGCATGCACTGGTGGGTCTGGCCCTAGATCTCAATAAAGAAGTTATTCTCGCAGTCAAGTTTTTGCAAACCATAGATTGGTCTCAGATAGAAAGCAAAACATGCCAAAACTAAATTGTGTGTGACTAAGATTCATAAAAAACCTATTCAAGATGCAATAATTAGAGCAATCAATGCATTTTGATTAACTGATTACCACCTTTCGACTGCCAGTGGCAGAAATAACCTCCTTCTATAAAATCACAAACTCATTCAGATTAAATTGGGAGCAGATGGAAAGTTGTTTGTTATTGACATTTCAGTTCCTGAATACCCTTCAAAAGCATGCGGTGCTGCTACATTGTAGTGTAATTAGAATAAAGCAACAAAATCAATCTCTTTTCACTCCACATCCAAAAGGTGAGCCTAGCATGTGACAAATATTGACAACAAGGAGTGCATAGCTTTCTAAATGTCTTTTTGCAGTGTTCTTGGCACATACAACAGACTGAATACAATTTCATTCAGAAAATAATTCTTAGTGTGGAGAGACTTACTAGGATTTCTATATAGGCAGATCATATGGAATCAGACGGTGTAAACTCGTGCATCTCAAACTAGTTTCAGCAGGCTTTTACCTATCCTTTACAACGGAATTTGGACCACAAACAATTTTTGAAAGAAGGTAAGGCAGCTATCATGCATTTATGTTTGTGTAAGTTGCTCTGAATAGATTCTTCAGCCTTTAAGAAGTTGAATTTGGATTTTCCACATTTATATTGACTTATCCCGTTTTCACTGAAATGGCAACTAACATCCTTTTGTTTTGGGAAATATTTTAACATGAGTATAGCATCTATTATTTTTAAATGTTCTGTTTTCCCCACACACAGAGGAAGAAAATTAACTTTTCTAGAACTCTTTATGTTACTTGGAAGACAGTTATTTGTCTACATAAAGATGCAGTGCCCTCAAACAAATTGCAGTACTTTTGAGTTTTCAACAGAACTAGCTGCCCACCAGCTTCACAAACTTCTCAAACTTGAGCTGAGTTTCAGGTGGCATTAAGCACATGCATGGATTTTGACCTGAAGTTCATCTGTTTTAACTGGTCCCCATTTAAAGTCACTTCAAGCTTTTCCTTTAGATCTAGAGTTCTAACTCTGGAAAGGATGTATGTCAGTTCAGACATATCTGCTATATGGATAGTTCTCCTACAAAATTTACACAAAGGAGCATCCTGAACCCTGTTTCCATGTTCATGTATGTATAACAGCACTATTCAAATTGTGATTACATACATGATTTTGCATCCTAATAAATCTGGAGAAGCATTTTGCATTAAGTGGGCAGACACTTTATACAAAGGCTTAAAGTTCAAGGCTTTAAAATCACAGGGTTGTTTGTTATAGCGCCATGGTGTGTGAAAATTCTGTTTAGTGGCACTACAATCTCATTGAAGTCCATGCAGTGTCATTTGGAATCAGCATGGCCAGTGGTTTTAAGTGGGGAACATAAAGACATTGTTAAGATCTGAAAAAAAATGGTACTGAAGAATTGAGATGAGGTATAATCTTAAAAACACAGTGCAAACTGGTTTAACTATTTGTTTTAGAAACATAACAATAGTACAAATCCACATTTAAAAATTTTGAATTCATCCTGTTTCTTGGGACAAAAATCATTTTTAAAATGCACTCCATTATAAAAAGCTTATGAACTCTAAAATTTTTTTATTTACTGACTAATCCAAGAGGATTGTTCCTAGTTTCTGGGTTTTGAGAGTGCTTTCTGAGCCCTTTCATCACATGTTGCTTTAGGATGCTTTCTACAATAGAGATAATGCCATATCTCAAAAGGTAAATATCTAAGCAAGGGATCGCTCCTCTTATCAACTCTGAGTCAATATTGATTGAACATATTATTTTGTTTGAGCAGTAACACAGATAATTTTCTCTAAGTTGTCCTGCATCTATAGCCTTGCTTTAAAGTAATACAAACTCCCGTAGTATTTACTGTATAAGAAACAGGTACATCAAACTGTGACAAACCAACCATTTTCAGCATTATTCAGCACAGTACAATACCAAACTGATATGAAAGATTTACATTTAATTTGCTCTACTACCCTGGCTTCAGTACAGGACTAGAATATATTTACCCAAGTACTGCCTTTTTACTTACTTTTACAGGCTTTGTTGTCTGAGAGGCAAGAAACCCTGACTTGAGGTCACTTTGATCTTGTTTGGGAGAGAAAGAGAGCATGTTCTGGCATACAGACTTTAAGTTTCTTTGTTGTCTGGGTCTCGGGTATCTATTAGGTGTTTACATGTGGAGGACCAGAGCACTGATCCCTCCTGGACAGAGTGGAGCTTGTTTAAAGGGACAGCCGAGAGAGCCAGAACACACGCAGGGCTGCATAGCAGGGCAGGCTGCATGAGCAGAGACCCTCGAGGAACTGTGGCACTGCTTTTGCTACTCTCCAAGATTTTTAGAAAGGGCTGCAGAATTAAAGCTTACACTGGCTCAATATCAGGAGATGCTGTTTTGCTGATCTAATCACTGGGTGTTCAGAACAGCACAGAACCTGACTTGATATTTGCTTTACACACAGAAACTTTCTGCAGACTTTAATAGGCTGAAACAGATATTCAGGAGACCTAAAGGACCTCTCCAGTCCTCATGTCCTGGTCTATTAAAGAAGGCTTTCCCAGCTAGGACAAGGAATATCAAACTGAAACTACCGTGGAGATCTTATACTTGTCCTAGCAGACAAGGATAAAAGACTGCTTAATTACAGGGAATCCAAATATTTACTGTTAATAACAGTTTCTAGGGAAAGTCTATGTACCTCAATTAAGACATGCAGTTTGAAAAAAAGAGAGATTAGCTCCATTCTTACAATACTTCCCTTCTCCTCTGCAGGCTGCAGAAGTGAGCTGTGCCAGTCAGGGCTGGCCTTGCCTGGACATGCAGACACCTACACGTACCAGGGAGATTTTGCCTCAGCAGACCCTATTGCCAGGCATCCCACAGAACATGGCAGGGAGGGAAAATGATGAACAAGAGATTCTTCTGACCCTTTCCAAAAGTTTGTTCCCTCATGCAGGGGAGTAAGGGATCACAAGAGGCAAGGGCTTCACACTCTCTGTTCCTCTACAGGGATAAATATGACATTCACATCCTCACTCTCCACCCAGCACCTGTGCACAAGAGTCTGAAAAAAGCTCACTGCAAGTCCTCACCATGAAGTTTCATTTTTAGCTCAAGTGCCTCCAGGCTCTTCAGAGTGAAACAGCTGGATTGCATGTTAAATTGCACATCCCCTCATAGCACAGATAAGGGAAGACAAGGTTACGAAAAACTCAGTTACACAGCTTCCAGGTGAACCTGAGCCTGATCCAAAACCCAGTGCCTTGTCCTTGCAAGGTTTGTGTGGAACCCCTGGGGAAATACACGCACTGCTATTAGCTCTTTTGTACATCAGAAAGGCAGGGGATGCAATCACTCTGGAAACCTAGTGCAGGCTTCAGGTAGATTTACATATTAAATTAATACAGTAAATGTCTACTCCATTTATTAGTAAACAGGTGGCACTCTGTAGCCACAAAGTTGGGGCTGCAAATAACAAGAGCTCTTTTGAAATGGGCTGTCATATCATCTCTTACTGATTTCTGGAAAGGACTGCTCTGAAATTAATGAAGAGTCTGGCCAAGACTGTAACAAGCAACATTTTTAGGAATTTCACAGGCCTTTTAAGCTGAAGTGCTGCAAGCATGAAATACAGGTAGGAATGAAGAAATTGTGAAAGTGTTGGATCACTGTATGACCAGTGCTCAGGAACAGCACACAGCTAAACTGTAGGATCCATGCAATTAGCTTTATTATTTTGCAACCCCTTCATATAATGCAAGTTTATGTCAGTTAAACCAGTGCAGCTTCTACTATTGTAGAATACAATTCTATAAAAGCTGCTTTAACTACAGTTTTGTCCTCAGACATCTTTTGTAGCCCTTGAGGAACAAAGAAGTCCCTGCAGTCAGTAGGAAGAATTCTGGTTTCTGTCTCCATGGAGTGCATTGGGTACACAGGGAGTAACATGCAGAACGTGGGATTTACCAGTTTGGTAAGGAAAAGGGTTATGTCCTCTTTATATGCTATATATATATTGTAGGGATTATCTCTATTTTAATGATTTTTCCACTACTTGATTGTTTCTGGATATTTCTACCACCTTAAGATACAGAAGCCCACAGAGGTATGAAACAGGCCACAGTAGGCAAAGGTTTCTTGCATCCCTGAATGTGATTTTCTGAGCAGAGAGATGATCTCTTAGCTCTCTAGAAAATCTGAACAGAGTGAGCCTCCTCCAACACTTTCTTCTGCCACCCACACTGGCCCAGTAAATAGCAGGGAGCCTTCAGCTACCAGCCAAGCCTAAGAGCCTCTCCTCTTTGTGGGCTCAGCCATTCATTGAGACAGTTGACTAAGATCAAAATGTTTGAGTGTAAAGCAAAGGCCCTAAAGCAGACAGATGAGTTTAAGCATGAGCTGAACAACTTTGCTGAACCAAGACTTTCTACAGGATATGCATTTACATACACAATAAGGTACACCAATGAAGAGGATGGAAGTATAGCCTCAGGCAATAAGGCTAACATCCAAAGCTCAGTGAAACTTAGATTTTTTTTTTTCCACTAGTTTGCAGACTAACTAGTACTGTTGGATTGGATCCTAGCATAAAATAGTTTAACAGTTTAATTAAAGTTGAAGAGTATTTGTTCATTCAGCAAAAGCTCGCTAATAGGCAGCACTGAAATGTCAATAACAAATGCTAGGGAATTCTTTCCCACACTGATATGCGCTAATAACACCCATTAATTTCACTAAGTAATCATTTGAAACCAAAGAGTAGTTACACTTCTAGTTTTAGATTGGGCAATTTGAAATTTTCTTCACTAAGTATTAGAATAATTTGTTTTTATATAAAAGCCTGAGAGGCAGGAGTGGAGATAGACTTGTTCGCTACCTAAATAATATTTTTCTATTTTTTTTAATTTCTAAACCAATCTTTTTGCAAAGCCATTTACAATTGACTATTAATTTGCATACTCAAAAAAGCTGTTAATGAAAGCAATGTAATTTCTTCTTCTCCAGTGCCCTAGCTGAGTGCCTAATTCAGTGTTTTGAATAAATTGAACACCGGGGTGATGAGTACAGAGAATACATTTTCTTTTTTTACTCAACTACCATTAAACTGAGTTTCCTACCAATGAATTTAAATTAAAATGACAACAGCCATATTTAAATTTTATCCACACATAACTGTGCTGAGTTAAACAAATATTGCATTTTATAGCATGTGTTAGTTTAAATATCTATGAACAGAGACAGATAGTGAAGACTGAGTGTTTCTTTACTTGAGTGGTCTTGTTTATAAATTGTCATGTCATTTTACAGAAAAATGATCAACATTGTTTCAGCTAAGGTAATTTCACTGGAAAAGTAAGATTTCCTCTTTCAGTTACAAGACCCCAGAGATGTTTCATGAATAGTTATGCAGGTTTTTTTTAATACCATCTTTTTTTATTTAAAGCAGCAGGGAAAAACAAGACACTGTTTTTACATGCAACAGAAGCTAGAAAAAGAGTAGGAACATGAAAACATACCTAACATCAATGCAAGTTCTTTCTGAAGAAAGGAAATCAATTTCCTCATAGAAGTCTATTGATGGAGCAGGAAGAGTTAAAATCCAAGCTTCACACTAATACATAGGAAAGCAAACTTCATTACTTACACTTGACTCATACCAGCATAACTGAGACCACAATTTCATTCTCCATTTGAAAGTGTAGATGAAAGTCCAATTCCCAAGTTGTGCTGTATTTTCTTATTTTTGCAAACTACTAGAGTACTTACACAGGAAAAAATGCTTTCAAGAAGGCTGGACAAATGACTACTCTTTATTTACAAGCTAGAGCCATTTTGCCAAGAGTTTAGTGGGGAAGGGGAAGATTCCTCAGATACCATTACTTACAAAAACAGGCCCATCTCTGGGATTTGAGAGAGTAAGACACTGCTAGTAAGCATGCATGCAGATGTTTGAAACACACTCGAATATGGCCTTTGATTTCCTCCTAGAGGAGACCCGGATATACCTGTAAACTGTTTTCCTTAACTTTTTCTTGCTGAAGAACAAAAAGAAAGAATTCTCACACATGCCTGCAAGGTAGGATACTAAAATGACTGTAAATTGCCATCTTCCCTATGTCTTTTCTTTGCCTAGAGTTTTAAATAATGCTACAGGTATAGTTAGAGACCTACAGACCACTTTCCCTTAATAGCAGATTAAATTTTGGATATGCGTATTCTGATATAGGTGTCTATATTACTTTTAAATGAAAAATAAGGTGAGCCCATTGACCCCCATCCAGTGCTTCATACCAGTTTTTTATTGGAAAGTATGTATGCACCTAATACAGACAAATTTTTTTTTATTTTGGAATTGGATCAAGCTTAAAGCTGAAATACTTTCCATGCAGATGAATCCTAGAACAATTAATGTTTATTTTTGGCAGTTTTGTAAGTTTTAGCTGTAGTTTTCATAGATGAATAAGAAGTTCACATTCCCTGGGAGATACTCTCTTAGCATCCTCCATTAACTATGTGAACTGGTTACATTTGATCCACATTTTTCAGCCTTTCTGTAAAACCTTAACAGCCAGAGACCTACATAAACCAAAAACATAAGGACAAAGATCATGGGAAACAAAGTAGCTTCAATTTGATGTACGAGCGCATAGCATCTATTTGAGACTTGCTGATAAATGAAGGTTACAACAATGACTTGGCATAAAAATTAGGTATTTTTCTTTAAAGTTATAAAGGTACCTTAAAACTGGGACATCTTTATGGCATTTATACAGCACTTTTCAAAACACTGCACAAAAATAGTACTGCTTTAAACCTAGCAAGTAAAACACAGCTGGCTCTTCCAAACAAAGAAAAAACATGAAAGCAACATGGTGCACAATTAAACACTCATATTAAAAACTGAACATTAGGAGGCAAATGCACAAGCCACCTAGAGAAGAACAAGCCACATATTACTCATTTCATTCAAGTTACATTAAAATACCAGTTTTCTAATGTTGCAAGTGAAGCTTTTTCCAATAATTAGCATAGTATTTTTCAGAAAGTGTTACAGGAGTGTTGTTTTTCCTGTACTTTCTGCTGTTCTGAAGACAGTGAAGCATCCAGCTCAGGGATTAAAAGGTAGACAAGGACTAGTGCCAGCTTAGCTGCACAAGGCTGTTGCTTTCAAACAGTTCTCTGAAATGGCTCATCCACCTGAGAGTTATTTGGAGCACAACAGGGAGTTGGTGTGCCAGGGAGATCCAAGGAGAGACACATAAGAAAAACAGGCAGGGAGCAAACAAAATATGAGTGGTACTAGGTCCTCCTTCCCCCACAGTTAACTTCTGGCACAGGTGAGCTGCTGGACAGCAGACAGGAGAAGTCCTTCACTTATTCTCTCCTCTGAGATAAGATCACAAAATACTCTGTCCTCAAACAGTGGAGAACAGGTCTCTGCAGGATAATGTGTCCCAGCCCCATGCCAAAATGCACCCAAGCAGCACATAAACCAGCATGTTCTGACTGCCAGTCATGATAAGTCATATTACCTGAAGCCTCACATTATTCTAGAATCTTTACTGCTTTTTACTCTGTCTTTCAGGGGTCATTTGGCTTATAACCAAACCATTCATTCTGCATCATCTGCCATTGTCACACTATTTTATTGCAAACTCCAGTCAAACTTGTTTTCTGGTAGGTGGCCATAAATTGTCTTGTGATGATTTGTAACAGGTATCATACCACAATAAAACAGAAGCAAAGATGACACATTAAGTCACCTCTAACATACCAGTGACACTATCCAAGTATTTGATAAAGCCAAGTAGTCTGGTAGAGCCTAGTCAATTCCCTTATAAATTCCCTTCCCTCTGCCTCTGTTCTCTACAGTGTACATGCACAGGATCACATCTGCCCAGAGATGATGCATACGTGGCCTTGAGTAGGAAACGCCACCTTTGCCACATACAGCACAGTCCCTTCCTCATTTGAGGACCTCCTCCATCACTGCTGAGAAATGAGAGAAGCAACACACCCTTGGGCAGGGAAAGGTATCTACTGGAGGATGCTCACCCAAGCCAAGCACATTGGCTTCTCCCAGAACTACCTCCTTGAGCTCAGTGCTAGGCACCACAGAAGAGAGGATTCAAAACATTCCAAAGTGAGATGGGTGTCATTTGCAGGCTAAGCCTTCACACAGCTGTGCTGGCTCTCAGCTTNGTCTGACTGAAATTTCATCATCTGTACCAGATCAACCCAGTAAACCATTAGCAAGCAGGATTCAATTCATCCTTACTGCCTCCAACATCAAAGAGAGGGAATATTAACCTAGATGAAATTAATCTGATGGGTTCAGCCATTCCTATATCTTGCTTATTTTGAGAAAAATATTTAACATGAAGAATGGTTGTTATTTGCAAACACATGATCACAACAGCCTTCAGTTGTGAACTTAGAGGAATGATTCGTCAACAAGGGTGTTTGACAGCAAGGAGTTTAATTTTATCATTAGAAAATTCAAACTGTAATAGCATTAACTATTAAAGAGTCATAGGGGTGTATGAAGGGAAAGAGATTATAAAATATAGCCCTGCAGGAGGCTAAATGATTCTGGAAACGATGTTTGCTTCTCACAGAAACCCACTTAAAGCAGAAATCAAATCAAACAAACCACCTCTGATAACAAAGCTGAAGAACTATGTGACAAAGTTCATATAGAGAACCTTCTTTCTTCCTTGGTAAGCAAGCCACATTTACACTGCAAACCCTCAGTTAATCATACAGCACATTTCAAA
>WAAD01033837.1:3190-30150 GCA_013389945.1 Fregata magnificens
CTTAGCGGACTAGATAGGCTGCCGGTGTCACAGTTGGCAATTTCAAGAGGATTGTGGCTTTTTCAGTTGCTTTAACCAATATTGCTATTTTAAAACTTTTCTGACAAATAGAATACCTATCAAACAACAATCTCTACTGAGTAACTAATTATAACTGTTATTCAGCTTACTGTCTTAGTGGATTATTTCTAGACTGTCTGATGGAGAAAAATTGAAGCAGAATTTTTTAGCCTGTTAAAAAGCACATTATTTGAAGGATGTGCAGTACAGGAAAGGAACAAAATATGTAGCACTCACTATTGCTTATTTTTACTGTTTTGTTAAAGAGTAACTAGGAAGCAAACAAAAAATCAATTCCCTATCACAGATTGTGCTTTTAACCACATAATTCTCTCTTGGATGTTGTAGACCTTCACTAAAATAAACAAAACCTGTGGACATGGAGTTTAATTGCAGGGGACGATGAAGACCTGTACCGTTGAAGTGGTGTTTAAAGAGAGCAGTGTCAAAGGCATGGGGCTTTACCCAGAATAGTTGCTCATATAGAGCAACAAGGGAGAAGTATCTTTTCCAGTACAAGGTTAGGTAGCTTAGCTTAAATCTGCCAAGTCATTCATGCTAAGGTGCCAGACTTTGCACTGACATAACTGATGATTGTTCACAAGTTCAGTTTCACCTGCTGTGCACTAACGATCTCTGATTCAGAGCTGTATATCTTTAAACAGCCAGAGACATTTACAAAGAGAACATATGGCTCCTTTCTAAAGATGAGGATAGTATTTTAGTTATATATTGAATATCCCAGGACCTCGCAAACAGAGCACTGTATTTAAAGAGGGGTTTTTTTAAATCTAGAGGTGCTTGGTGGTTTATCAATATTTTCCATTTTTTCCAGGATAATTTGTAACAACTGTGTGCTCTTAGGTTTATAATATACTCACATTCATATTTGCAATTTGTCAATGCATTGACATTTAATGTAACATCATATAAGATAAATGTTTAATAATTATGTCTTTGCATAACAGCAGTCAAGAGGAAATAAGCTGTGCATGACTTAAAAAACACTTAGGTGTCTAGAATAGAAATTAATATCATGGCTCACACAAAGCTTAAGAGAAAAAAGTGTGTGTATTAACTACGGTTGCTTTGTACTGACTTGACAGTTGCTATATTTCTAACTTTTTTGGCTGTAAGTTCTAAGTTTTGGCTGGGAAAAGAGATCTCAGAACTTGCATTTTAAATTACATAAATCCTAATTAAGGATAAAAATCCCTGTGGTTTCTCAAATACTATTTTCCAACAAAAATAACTTTAATGTCTGGCTTAATGTATTTTTCCTCTTCAGGAAAGAACTATCCGACGTGAATTTGGTAAGAGCATAATACTTCTATCCAGACCTTTTTAACAAGAATCTTCATAAGATTGGGTTTGGGTTTTTTCGTCATCTCCAAACGATGAAGAAACTCTAAACTCTTGACTTGTATTTTAATACTTGCTTTTCATGCTTTGGAAGATTCAGATCAGCATCCCCAGGGTTCCACTTGCTTCATCTCCCCTGTCTTTGTGACCCATTCACAAGTGTAAATTGCTGGTATCTGGTTGAGGTTGGTCCTAACTGTCCATGGGATATGTAAGATTTGTTCACCTCTGGATTCCTGTTTAAGAAGAGCCAGCTCCTAGTTAGTGTGGATGATCGAAGCCTGTAAACAAGAACGGAGCAAGTGGATTTGGCAGTATGGGCCCACACTGAGCTAGAGGCACACTAGGGAATACTGTCCAACCCTTGCTGCTTCTCCTGGTCCAGCGGTGCAGCATGGTTTGAGGGCAAGCTGGACTGTTAATCTGTAGCTTTGAATTTGTATTTAAAGAGGCTGGTCACAGCTTCCTTGACTTCAGATATTTTACAAGGGTGTTTCCTGTGTTCATTAGTTCAGAACAGCTAGTTTAGTAAGGATGGGGAAAGGAGCCTTTTTGTTGCCCACAGGCTATTAGCTGTTACCAACAGGCTCCAGCACACCCTCCATGCCTAATTAGTAGTGAGCAGCTAGAGGAGCTGAAGTGTAATTCTTCATACAGGTTCTGATCATTAAGGAAGAAAAAGTTGGGAGGGGTGTTTCTCAACCTAGAACGCACACTGTGGCCTAGAAGAAAGGGTGTGGCTTCAGCGCAAGTAGTAGTTGACTGGAACCATCAAAATTATTCACAAGTGAATTCAGACTTATGCATTTAATTCTCAGGCTTATGTGTGGAAACCATTATGTTCAAGACTTGCCCATTTTTGCAGGCAGTGTGTTGCTTTGAACAGCTGTTCTTGATGTAGATGTGTTTCCAGTCCAATTACGTCAGCCAGCTTCCTATTTGCAGGCATGAAGGAAACATTGCTTGTCTAGGGACTACTCAGATGGAACAGAGTTGCTTTTCTCTATTGCTTCTCCTGTTCTTTCACATTCATTTCGTCTTGTATGCATATATTGCTACGTTTTGTTCTGCTCTGGGTAATGCCTTATGTAAATTGCTTCATGGGACAGTTTATATTTAAGCATTACAGAATGCCTTTCACTATGCTTATTACCTGATTAGTAGCTGTGAATGAAGGAAGTGAAAGTTGGTACAGGTGTTTGATATAGACCCATGGTAAGGCGGAGTGGGAAGCTGGTGGGCATGTGAAGCATCTTTAGAGTCTGTAATGGTGGAAGAAAAGGTGTTATCATTTTTGAGGAAGGTGAAACCTAGGAGTGTTTACTGTTGCTGGCAAGGAGGGAGAAAGATGTCAGGTACTCTTGGAAATGCTACTAGAGGCATTAATACTTCTCCAAGCATTTTAAGATGGTTAGAGGTGATAAAAGGTGGGCGTTAGTGTTCTGTGTTCCCTATACATATAGATTATCCTGGGGAGATCAGTATGCTGTTTGTATGTAAATCTTTCCAGGGGAAGAGCAAGAGTGGGACTGCTCTGGAAAAGCCCTAGTGCAGCTGGCGACAGGGGACACCAGAAGCCTGAGAAAAACTGTAGCTTGTGCTGACATAAATGTCTGGCTCTTGCTTTTTCCTTCTTGGAATGGACAGGAACAGGGAGAGCTGGGAGAGTTGGCTTTCTGCTTGGAAAGTATCTGTATGTAGCACTGCCACAGCTGATCTGAGCTGTTGAAGTGTATGGTGAGTGCAATATGTGACTATTGTAAGAAGGCAATTTTTATTCTTGCAAGTAGATCTTGCAAATACAGGGACCCTGTAAAACCTTTTGAACAATGAACAGTAGCAAAGATCACTGCCCATCTACAAAAACACACTTGCATGCAGAAAATGTGTTTGGACATGACAAAAGCAAACAGGTATCTAGACTACAGTTGTGTATCTACCAAAAATGATGCCATTCTCTGTATCTTGTGGGGTTTTTGTCCATCCTTCCTTTCTTTGACAGATCACAAGATACCCGTTAAAATCCAATATAAGTGATGAACTTGGCACACTAGATGTTTATACTGTAAAATAAAGAATTATAGCTTGTGTTCATGTATTACCCTGTACTTAAAGGGACTTCAGAAGAAGAATGGGTTTGCTTGACTAACCCTCTGAACTGGAAGGCAGTCATATGATAGCATAGTTATCTTGAGATAGAAGACAAAGTTCATGGGTCCTTCATGTTGGCAAGCTATACCTTCCAATCAACAGAAAGGGCAGAAGAACAGCTTTTGAGTACTTTTCTACTTTTGACAAATAAAGAACAGAGGGAGTAACATCAAGTCTAAGGAAGAATGACCATCTTGCAGAGGAGGATCGTTTAGCCCAGAACAAGCAGAGCAAAGGATGTATGTTATGCTTTCTTTAAGTGGCTTTGCTAGGCTGTGCCAGCGGCACCTCCTGCAGCTGCAGCCCCTGGGGGACTGTCATTCTCACCTCTGCTTTGCTTCTTCTGTAGTGCCAATCAAAAAACTGTTTCTGGTTTCAAGTAGTACTTTTGGGGAAGAACTATTTTTAACTGATACCAAATCAGTGATCCAACCAAGAGTCAAGTGAATGGTAGGGCTGGCGTGGTCAGGGGTGGGTAGAGGCTGAGGAAGGATACCCCTTAAGAAAGCACTGTTGTAGCAGAAAAGGTATGTGGAAATGCATGTTGAGTACCGTTAATAATACCTTCTCTTTAAGGGTTTAGTAATTGTCTTTTTTTACCTTTCTGAAAATTGCTAATTACAGTTGGTTGGTTCTATATATAGTAGCTATGGGGGAGAAGCAAAAAAAACTTTGAGCGTGGCAAGTGTAACTTGTCCAAATGCAACTGAAATTCATAGGAAGACTTGACTGATTGAATAGAATTGCCCAGACATTCAGAATTTTCAAACCAAAGTTCTGTATGATGCTGAAAGTTGAACATTCCCTGCGGTTGAACTGCATCTCTGATGATGTATCATAGATTTAAGATGTCTTTTATATTTTAGGAAGCTCTGAATTTGACATGCCTTATGAAAAGCTCTGTACTTATTTTGTATTCAGGTTTATGAGTTTGTTAAAAAAAAAAAAAAAAGCCCACAGTTTAGACCATAAAGCTCTTCTAATGGCATTATATTGATTACTGAAAATTGTCATCATTTTAACCATACCTCTTTTTGGTTTAAGGTAGGTTTGTTACTGTTTGATCTCAAGCACTGATTTCAGTGTGATTTAAGTGGAAACTGTAATAAAGCAAAAAGTCCCATTGTTATCTAGCTGTACTGACTGAATTTAGAACATACTTTTAAATTGTTGATATCTGTATGCATGCTCTGTATGTTCTTACTTGGAGCAAAAATCAGAGCCGTAGATGTCAGTGGTCTAGTTTGCAGGAATCCTTATAAGGATAAGAAGATAAGGGAGAATATTTCGAATGTTTTGAAGGTGCTTATTGATTTGAAATTACAAAGTCAACTCAAAAACTACTTTGCTTCAGTCATTGGCAGTACAGCTCAGTTTGTCAAATTGCTGCTGTTGCAGAGACTGGCAAATAAGTGTTGTCTTCCTGGCGTGGTTCTTTTTTCCCAATCTGCTCCATTTTGCAATGCTTCACTTACATTTAAGTTTTTATCTTTAAAAGAAACTATTTGCAAAAAAATGGGAAATATTCAGATAAATCAGGAGGTGTTTTTTGTATATAATACAGTGTTCTAACTTTTATCCACTGGTCTTGTCCCTACTCTATTCTAGTGCTGCAGCCTTTTTTTTTTTTTTTTTTTCTTCCCCTGAGATCTCTAATTAGCATGTTCTGGGTGAAGTCGGGCACTATATCTGCCATAGCATGAAGTGTTCCTAGGTTGATGAATGGATGGCTTTAGTGATCTTGACTCTTACCAGTGGGAAAAGCTAGAAATGATGCAGGTATAATTTAGATAACTCTGGGATGAACTACCTAAATTGAAAACCTTATCCTCCGCTGCCTTTGGCAAGAATCTCTCTGCCACGTTATCATTTTTCTTGCCTTTAAAGGCCTGTGTTAGAGGGTTCTTCTAAGTTCTTAGAAGAAAGTCCCGTCCTGGAGTTGATGTGGTAATGTCCTTTAAAACTGATCCTTTTTCCTTGGCTCATGGGCTAGAAGTGTTGCTAAGTATTACACTCTTGAATGAGTTGCAAAAATCTAGAATGACAAAATATTAAAACGTGCAAAAAAGAAAAAAAATTCTTAGGAGACCATAGGAAATTTTTCTCATGAGATGCAATGTGGTGCTACTCAGTTGTAAATTTAGATCATATTGCAACATTTATTAATGGGGCCATATATCTGATGCCAAGCTGCTGATCATGGGTATTTGATAAACGTTTGATAACAGAACTTGAAAATCTAGGTTTTATGTTTAAGACCAATATACATCTTGCAAATGTCTGACGATTGGAAACAAATTGTTGCAATTTAGTAGTTTTAAGCACACTTTTATTAGGAAGATATTTTGCTTTTTATTATTTTCAGTATGGATTAGCTTAATTTTTAAGTCTTCACAGACCAGTTTTTGTAATTCAGCACTTTTACTGCAAGTCAGAGTTGAAATCTGTGCAACCATTTTCTTCTATAGTCAGAAAAAAGCACACTGAGTTTTAATGTTATAACAAATATTACACAGTAGGACTATTCAGTCAGTGTGGCTTGTGGATTCATGAAAATAAAAGGAAGGATTCATTAGGATGTCTGTCAGAACTGTAAAATGAAATTCATTTATGGTCTATGTTTCTCTTTAGATCTCATAAACGGAGCCCAAGAACAGTGTGAATTGCCTCCTATGGATGGTTTTCCTCACTGTGAAGGGAAAATAAAGGTAGCTGAACTGTTTTTAATCTTATTATGTGTGTTCTGTTAAAAATCGAACATATGTTGCGAGAGATCACTACTCAGACAATAGCATAAAACAAGAACAACGGGGTCAAAAAAGAAAAGAGGATATTTAGGAGTGCATGTCACTACAGCACTGCTCACCTCAAGCCTTTAATGCTATTGCAGCAGAGAAGTAAAGCGGCATCCTGTTAAGAGAGGCATAAAATGCCATATTATATTAAAATGCTATATTATTTAAGAAAATGCCGTATTATTTGAATGCTATCTTGTTATTCAGCAACTTTCTTCTCCTTTTTGAAAAGCCCTGTTTTCTTCCCCATTATAAGTCATTTGGCACTCCCCTAACCCAGGACTGGGATTCTGTCTGTACCTCACCCCAGTCCTTTCTCTGTTTCAGCAAGACATTTGTTTACACTTCTTTCCTGTCTTTGCCAACAGCTCTGTCTGGTTCCTCCCTTCCCCTTTTCTGTTAAAAGCATTCTGCCTCTTCTGCTCACAAGCTAAGCACTGCACTAAGTGTGCAACCAGAACTTTGGGGTTCACAGTTGATTCTACATAAATCCTATATTTTACTAATAATGCAGCTGGAAAGGCCAAATATTGAAAGCCATCAGACTTCGGTTGGAAAGGAAAAAAACCCAAAAACCGAAAAACAAAACTTGCAGAGGTGGAGGTTTTTGGTTTTTTTTCCTCAAGATACATTTCAAATGTAAGAATGCTGTTTTAGTATTGGGGGATGAAAGTAAAATTGCTGGACGCTTGAATATCATTATCAAGTATTACAATTTATTTCTGAAAGTGAAAACAAATAACTACCAAAGTATATGTGAAACTGTTACCTTTTTTTCTCTAAATAAAATTCTTAGACAATAGTATTTTAAAAAACCCCCTGTGTTAAATCTCTGGTCTGTGTTTTGATGCGTTTTGACAAACTGGCTGCATAGTGGCTATGTAATACTTTATTTCAGTATTAAAATATGAATTTAAATGAATTGCTTCTGCAGAAATGGCAGATTCTTGGCAGAATCAGGCAGATTTCAATCTTGGTAGCTGAAATGATCTGTTAAATTCCAGAGCAAGTGTAACATGGGGAGGCAATGCAGTCAACTCCAGCCACACCCATATGTCTGGATCCTGATTATATTTTCCTTTTGATATTTGCCTCTGCTTGCCTGGCTACCAGTTTGTATAAACTGTGCTCATGTCTGTTATGTAGTTACTTCCTCAATGTAGCTGAATGCAGAGATGCATTATGCTGCAAAATATTAATGAAATTCCTTTTTTGTTATTTGTCATTTTTATCTGGTTGGACATAGTCACTTGCAGCTTTCCCCTGTTATTCCTGAGTTCAGTGTGAAATAGTATAGAGTTATTATGTAATACTTAAACCTAATAGACTATGTTTTTGTTCTGTTACAGTGGATGAAAGATATGTGGCGATCGGATCCCTGTTATGCAAGTTATGGTGTAGATGGGTCCACATGCTCCTTTTTTATTTACCTCAGTGAGGTCAGTAATCATTTAATCTGCAGAAGGGGAACATAATGCCTCGATATTTTTGGTAACAGTTGGCAAACTTTTGTCAAAAGAAATCATAACTTCAGAAAAATTCTATAAAGAGGAAAAAGCTATTAAAGCAGAATTATTATGAAGTGTGTTGCTATTATTCATAAGTCCTCCAGGTGTTTCTAGCCTGGAGAATTCTAATGTTTATAACTGAAGTGATGTAAACAGCAACTGTTCAGGGAGTCCACACTAGGTATCCTGTTTAACTGAAGTATGAATTCAGTCATAGATCCCTGCCTCCGAACACTTCTTCTGTTGCTTTCTATGTAGTTCCTGAGGTAGTAACAGGGAGGCATTTGGGATGTAAAATTTGGAAAGTGGGACTAAATGGTACATCCTCCTAAGAAGCATGGCCGCTTCCTGCTTGGATACTGTTCATGAATTGCAGAGTCTGTTAACAGAAAACAAAAAAACCTGAAAGTCATGGTTTTGGGTGAAGTTGCGGATATATTGGCACTTCACCTCTTCTTTCTTATTAGTAAAATTTTGATAACTTACAGTAACTGATCTTGGAAGTAGTATTGATATCTAGTGGCTTACTGCTTGTAAAGATCTGCAAGAGGCAATGTGGCTGCAGAATTGCAGACTAGTATTAATTGTGTAGCCTCTGCAGGATTTGAGGGGAGGGGATGGGTTTTTAAATTATATATCTGAGATTAAAACAGTAAGTATTATATAAGTAACTCAGTTGTAATGAAAGCAGTTAATTTACTCAGTTGACTGTCGTTGAACTTTTGGGGGCATTGCTTCAAGCAGTGGTAGTAGTTAAATGCATATCCAAAATACATATCTGAAGAAATAAAAAAGGCTGGGTTGAATCACAAATTTGACTCATTCCATTGCTGTTACCAAATGTTGATTTATTTCTGGGCTATAAAGCTGGGCAAGGAAAAGATACAGGATGACTATATTATTTATCCTGTTATTTATCAAAGAAGCTAGAGATATGGTTTCATAATCATCTGACGTTGACCTAAGTTTTTACTAAAAGGTTATGTTTTAGCATCAGCGGAGTTACGTCTGCGCAGTAGTATTCTGTCAACCAGATGGTGCTTCATGTATTTAATGCAGATGTATCTTAAAAATGAGGATACAAGTCAACTGAATGTGAGAATCTAATATTCTTAAATGACACTTACTATTTTGTATTTCTGTTAAATCACAGTATTTTCTGTGACAATCTTCTCTGATCATCAGTTTTGGAAACTCGGTTGACACTGTTCGTTTTTTTCATAATTGATCTTCCAGCTCATCTTCATGGCAAAATGCAAGCAGATTTACAGAGGCCAAATGCTTGGTTTTTTCAGGGGTCTAGGGATTTGAAATTTTTCTTTAAGCAGCAATATTGAATTTGGGCCACTTCTCATTTCATAGTGGAACAACAGTACAATTAGTCTGTGTGTATATTTGGGAACTTCAGACAAAGGTCTTGTACTTGTTTTTAAAGTGTTCTCCCATGACAGAATGTAAAACTAATATTGGGTGAGCATGTTATTAACCTTGAGTTTAAATTCGGCATTCTTAATCCTATGGTTAATTCCATGATTAATGCCCAGCAGCAGAGGTTGAAAGCTTAAATGTTTGCGAATGCAAGCATGAAATGAAATTCTAATAACGCTGCAATGATGTGGATTTATGAGGTGTGTTGGCTGCTAAGGATAACTTGGAAATGCTGTTGCAAGAGTAATTTGTCAAAGTGGACAGTGATGAAGAGTTGACAGTTTATAGTATGGTTGCACAGCTGAATGATAAATGTGTCTACAGAGCTCTCAAGTCAAAACTGCTGATTTAAAATATTAAAATTCATTAGGGTACTGGAAGGATATTACTGCTGACATTTTTCTTCTTTATTTTAAGGTTACAGTATAGGAATACAATGGTTGGGCATCCTCTGCTTGGAAAGGCAATATATGCATCAAATTATGCACAACCTCAGTTTCAAATGACAGAATATGCATCAAATTGTGCATGTCTACTTTTGCTCTTAAAATCACCTCTACAATCTAGTGCGACAGGCTCCTGTGCTCTTTGATACTCTTGGGATCTACTTTTTTCTTCTGAAGCAGAAGCAGTTCAGTTAGGGTATTATGTTACACTCATCTAGCACCCTTTGTAATGCAATTTTAAACCTGTAAACAAAGGAGCCTGAAATATTGCATTTTGCTGTGTAATATGGGTAAGAACCATAGAGACACAAAGTAACTTGCCCACAGTTCATGAAAAGATTTAGAAGCAAAGCTTGGAATAAAACAGAGTCTTTGAGTATCTGTCATGTGCCCTTGTTATGTTTCCACTGTGTGTGTCTGCAAAATAGAGACAGCGCAGTCAAAATCCAGGCTGCCCCAAGTCTTCTCTTCTGAAGAGCCTGCACAAGTGCAAGTCTTAGCAGTTCTGCCTCCTCTGTTTTGCTTTGAATGGCACTCCTGCAGGAACGTAAGAACAGCTGGCTGAACAGCTCTTCTCCACTTCTCTTCTTGTGTCTTGGCTGCTTGAGCAGAATGGGAGGCAAGCGTGGCAGCAGGAGGAAAGCAAGAAGCAATCCAGCACATTCAGGCTTATCTTTTTCATTTAAAGCTGCACCCTGTAATGACTTGCAGATAAAGCTGCGAGAATTTTTGCACTTCTATCTTGCCATTTTGCTGCAGGCACTGGATCACTCCTGGTGGATGATATGCAACTGTGCAGTCCTCATAACACTAATTGTGCTGGAGCCTTTGAAGACTGGAGGAGACACAAATGGCCTGAATAGGAAAACCAGACTTACATTCTCTTGAATAACAGAGCAAGACAGGGATTAGAAGTAGCAAAAATTGAAAAGCAAGTTAAGCTAAGAAAGCTTTCTGTGTAGTTGGGACTTGTTTCCTTTTTAACTGTGATACAAACTTGCCCATTGAGAAGAGTTACTTCTTTTTAAACTTAGCATTTAGTTATGAAAAAGCCAGTTGTTTAACACTGTAGTGTCACTGGCACAGTTATAATTTTCACGGATGGCATTGCCTCTGGGGAGAAATGTGAAAAAATGAATTTCTAGACAGTATGAAAATATATTTCACTGCAAAATGTCAGTTTGCAGCTGAAGAATGAAGCTTTTAAAAATATCTTATGGAAAATGAATTTTTCACAGTTTCCCAGCTTAAAAAAATAAAAGTGTGTGTGTCTGTCTTATCGCTCCTTTTCTTTATCTAGAGACGTGCTTTCCCCGAGAGGACTGCCTGCCACACAGGGGGTGGGACTGCTGCTGTGCCTGCTGGTCAGCCAGTAGCTGTGATGCAAGTTACCACCACCCAGGGGTCATTACATTGACATTTACCTACTGGAGCTGGGCAGATCTCATTAAAATCCCATGCTTTGGATCTCCAGCTCACCTTTCAGGTGCAAGCATAATGTTTGGTACCCGTCTTGGAAGTGGATCCAACACTTCAAAAGACTAAAACTGTTTCAAAGACCAGTCTTTGAGACTCTTGCCCGTTTGCTAGTATAACACTGGAGAGAATTCTTGTTTTCAGTTCTTCAGACTTGATGGAAACAGAATGCATGGTTTGGTAACAGTAGTATTGTTCTTTACACTGTTACTTTTGCTTTGAGATATGGATCAGAAAAATACAAACTGAAGGTGATTTTGAATGTGGGTTTGTTTCCAGAATGCAAGCTCTAGTCTGAGGCACATTTTAGTGATAACACCTGGGAATCATAATTATACAGCTTCCCTAAATCCTTGTGGTTTTGCTGATTTACTGCAGTTTGCTAGTGTCTGTCTGGAAGTCCCCCTTTCCACAACTTCCGCTGCATGTGTAATCTAATTTCTGACATTGAGGTGAGTTAATGATTGCATTTCTTCATTGTAATTTATCATCAAACCAAATTCTTTGAATTCTACACAATTACTCAGAAGATTGACAAAAATAGTATTGTTGTCTGAAATGTAAAGCAGCAAAAGCTTGAACTTCTTTAGTCATCTTACATGTGTCCCTAAGAAATTGAAATGCTAATGATAGTCAGTACTCTGTCCCCAAATGATCCATTAGTGTATTGGCCTGGATTTGGGTGATTGGGTGTCAGTTACCTTTTTTTTTTAAACCAGGATTAGTATTTTTCTGCCTTGTTGGAAAAGGCATAGGTGCTAATGTAAGAGAGGAATCAAATCTAGTGCATATTACTGAAGTTAGATAAGAGACCATTTGTTGATTGATGGTTGTGTATAAAATTTTGTGTTGCAGTGTCACTGGGACTGTGGGTACCTAACACCCAATGTTTGGGACTGCCAGTGGAAACAACCAAATCCAGAGTTACCTGTATACTCCTCCATTTCACTAAACAGGGTGGCAGTCATCTTGCACACCGCAGATTTTGTAGCACCTTCAAAATTGCTAGCTATGACTGAGGAAATGCTAAACAAAATATAGGTATTACAGCTTCTAGAGGAGTTGAGAAAGGTCACCTTCCAATGGGAGCAGTTCTTTCGCAGCAAATTCTCAAATGGATTTTCTAAGTGAACATTATGAGTTCTCTTCTCTGCCAGCTTTCATACTGCCTAATAAATTTAAAGATGCACCTTCTTTCACTAGATATTGCAGCACTGTTTTGTTTTTTTTTTTATTTCCCACTCTGGGACTCATATAAGATACTTAATAGCAGCACTCCACCATGGGTGGAATTACACCAAGCAATAACGCTGTTCACCTGATGTGCAAAGAGAGTTGCTTTAGTTTCTCTGTAGGTGGGCTGCACCTGCCCTTCGGAAGAGTCCAAATTGAAGATTATACCAGGTGTTTGGAGAGAGTACCTTTCAGCTTCTGCTTTATTAAACTCCCATTATGACTCTTTAAAAGCATAAAGGACTTCCTGAAATTTTGGGTGTGGAGAGCTGCTGGCAGACTATACTTCCATTCAGTTTGGAAGAGGCTTAGACTACCTCAGTGCTACAGATGTTTGCCAGGTTCTTACAACTGTGCTTGAAGTCCTTGCTCTGCAGTATAGCTGAGCGCTGCAATCTTGACTTCCCTTCACTTTCACTGTGTTTCTGAGGAAGAGTTATTGGAACAGATAACTGCAAAACCTCTATAAAACATACTCTTCTAATTTCTTAAGTTTGGGTTTTTTGGTGTTAAGTCACTTACCAGTAAGCTATGTAAAGTCACTGTGAGAGTGGATTGTCTATGATAAGGAGTTAGAGAAACTCGCTAGTTCAGTTTAAGCAGTCTGAGCATTCACAAACCAACTTTTCACTAATATCTGGAATCATGTAGCACTTTGGGCTTCTGAATGAAGTACAATGCAACCTAACCTTATGGAGCTAGCTACCTATGCTCTAGACAGTGCTGTGTCTACTGCAATTCAAAAACAGGTAGGGAACAGTTGACTTCTCAGGTGGACATAGTTTCTTGAGCATGGTCAAAGACTACCTAATGAATTTGATTGGCATTGAATTCAACACTAGGTACAGGAGGCACAGCTGGTCTTATTAAAAATATGATAGTAGAAAGATAAATATAGTGTGCTCTGAGTAATAGCTTAGCCTTTATATCACTCATCCAAGAAAATGGTCAGTCTTCAAATCTGCAGTTGCTGCTTCCCAACAATCTTCTTCTACTGGTAATCTGTAGTCTGCTATCACATCCTTCCTATTAAATCATGTGCATGACAGTGTAACGGTTGCTATGGAGGGAATAAACTAGAGAAAGAACTGATGCTAACCCAGTGAGAGGAAGGTTGTCCTGAAAAGGGGGAAGAGGAGTCCTGGTTCCTTCTTTGGAGGCAACTTCTGTGTTTTGTCTTAAATGATCAAATAAAACAAATAAAACATAAACAAGTTGAAGAGCAGGATCCATATGAATGCTGCTGCCCTCCTTCCCCTTGCTCAAACTTAGGGCTTGTTGCATGTGGATATTCTGTGCCTAAACAAATACAAAGCTGAAGTATTTGAACACTTCTAATGGAGTGCTATCATAATCCTTTCTGTCATCATTGCCAATGACAGAAAAAAGGTCTGTATGAATGGAACAGCACCAGACTTGTACATGCGTACTGCAGCCTTAGCACATGCTATATCACCTTCCTGTTTATAACCATATGCATGCACATCCATCCATACATACATTTGTATGTATACACAAACTTTTCTCCCCATTGTACATGTTATTTTGTCGCGGAAGGAGTGAGAGTGCACTTCACTCATAAGAGAGAAGCAAAATATATTTTATTGATATAAAGTAGTGAGTTCTATAGTAAATGTAAATGTGACAGTGATTTAACAAGATTCGATGGCAAGGTACACTTTGTTATTTACTGCATAGAGGACAGGGTCAGACAAAACTGTCAGGGAGACCCTCCCGTTGTGTCATGAGGTTCAGAAAGGATCCCCCCCTTGCTTTCTAAACTCCTTCTCAGAGAGGAGTCTAGGGGTGGCTAGATCCAATCCTAGTCCCAGATTTGGTCAACGGTTTATGTCTAAAGGATTATATATGCGCAAGCACTCCTTTATATCTCTTAGCTAAGATTTCAAAGTTTAGCATGCTATCAGTCACTTACCGAGGATCTGTTACGGCAAGGAATCTCTCAACCTTGAGGAGTAACCTTGAGAGGCGTCCCTACTCAAGGGGGGATCCTGGCATGCAGCCTGCTCCCATGCAGGAGAGCTCCAAGGGCTCTCGGGCTGTTCACTATTTATGGGTGGGTAAGATGATTGACTCATCGTCATATTTGCATGCTGACCCCAGGTCCCAGCCTCTTCACTGTGGTTAGGTGGGCATGCTGCACAATAGCCCTTGACTATTGTGTTGGTATGTGTCTCCCAAATCCACTTTGAAATGATGCAGCCATCACAACCAGACACATCCATTACCGCTGCCACTGATGGTTATTGCTGGAGCAGGATTACGGGAGATAACGGTCAGGTTTGGGGTGGGGCCAGGGGGAGCACACCGTCTCATATTTAATCACAAATGTTCCTGGCCCAGAACAAGTTAAGCTTTAATGGTGTTGCATTTTCTGCAAACTTTTTTGTTATGAGTTAGGTGGTACAATACAAAATCAACCAAAGCAGGTCTGTCCCCGCTACCCTGTTCTGTATTAGGAGCTTCCAGAAAATGTGCTGCAAAACAAAGTCTCTAATTCTTCCCCTCACATTCCCTGCCGTATCTCTGTCTCATCCCTAGTAGTTTTGGTGAAAGCTGATAGGCTTTCTTTAGGCAATTTGGGAGCAAGTGCTAAAAAGCAAGTTCTGGGCACCAGGTGATTTCACAGAGCTTGCATCGCTGTTGGTGCTTATTTGTCACACAAGATGAAGGAGATTGAAGGCCTCCACTCAAGCCAATGTGAGCAGTTTTAGACATTTCTTATCTGTCTTTCTCTGACATCTGTAGTTGTAAGTTAGTACTCACTGAAATGAAACCTGACTTGTACTTATCTTACATCAATAAGGCTGAGAAAAATGAATTAAGTTTTCACTAGTATTTGCTGGGAAAAAGATAATTTATGAGCATTCTCCTGCATTTTTCAATAACTATAGCATCCACCTTTGTTTTCAGAGAAGTTCCCATGGCGGTGGTTAATAGTCTGAAACTGAGAAGAACAGCTGCAGGACTTGTTCAGAGATGATGAGTACACCTAGAGTTACTGTTGTGGGCCATATTTGGGTCATGCAAGGCAACCAGGAAAATTACTTAACCACTTAGGTTTCATATTCAGTTACAGGCATCCTTGTGGTGGTCTCTATGAGAAACCCTGAAGTGATTAGCTGAAGTGGCAATGCTTGGTTCTTTAAAAAACAAACAAACAAAAAAAAAACCCCACCCACCCACTTTCTAGGTTATCTGAAGTTCTCGTGAAACTGTAGGTCCTGCCAAGAGCTGCGATTAGTACTTCCTAGGCTTAAAGGTGAGCAATTGCATGTTCTGGACAGGAAATGCTTAAGTGCTCAGTTTGAATTGAATACTGGTACACTGGGCAAGAGAGGAAGGCCAAGTAGTGAAAGAGCCGAAAGTGGTTGTCTTGAAAAATGCCAACAGTATGGTTATTTAGATTATTTTTACACATCTTTCAGAAATGATGCAACAGAAGTAGTGTGTATTCTACTCTACTGCATGGGGCTAAATAGAGAGAAACACAAAGTTCATTTTGCTACTCATCTGGGTTAGTGCAAACTGTTGCTTTTAGTTCTGACAAAATATTCTTTACAGGATTTTTAAGCAGTCTTTACTGAGGCTTTGTACTGCTGTAGACCTTAATTTTAAATAGTGCAATGAAAAAACACAGTTAACTGGAAGCTTTTTACTGAAATACATATAAAAATGCAATTGCTCTGGTTTTTGAGGGAAGCAGCAATAAAACTTAGCAGCGTGCTAGATATCTTGTATAAGTATCATCGAATCAGCAGGCTTTTTAATTCTGTAGTAGAAGCCTGTCAGTGCTATGGTTTCCTTTTCTAATAGTTCTACAAAGGCTGTCTATGAAATCTTAGATACCTTGTGTAGTTGCATAGGTTGAAATCCCTCTCCCTTTTACCAAAGTGTATATAGACTGTTGATCATCTGTAGCTCTCACTGAACAGGGAAGCAAGAACCAGAGATGGAGAGAAATATCTCTGTTCGCTCTGAAAACCTTGTTTTTGTTGGAAGTGTGATATTTCTTGAGTACTAGGCACCTCTAAATACTGATGTTACAACTTGTGTAGACTTCCCTGCTGTAGTTTTTCACTTCTGCTTTCTTCACTCTGTATCTACCTGATAATATCTACTGTGATCTAGAAGTGACTTCTGGTGTCTGAGCTTCAGTGTTGAGTGTTTGAGTGTTCTGCCCACTGCCATCACTGTAATCGTATTCTGATTTTCCTCTTCGTTTGCTTCATCTTCGCTTTCTTGGTGCTCTTGCTAATTATTATCCCCCTATCTAACAACTCTTCGTGAGCCATTGGCTCATAAAAATGAGCAGAATTCTTTCCTTATTCTATAAGAGAATGCCTATGCATTCTTCCCAGTGCATTTATCAGTCCTGAAAATAACAAAACAGCTGGTGTACTTTAAAGAGTATGCGTTTAAAAATCCTCTGATGAGTTAAGTTGATCTTTCCAATGAAAAGAGGAATTGACTGAATAAGGAAGAATGAATGCTAGACCAACTGCATACACTGATATTACTTTGACTCTAATCCTTAAGTGTTTATTTGTGATTAGAGTTGCTGTAATTTAATTTAGAGTAGAAGCAATGTTTCTGAAAACACAGAAGAATTGTATTTGTGTTTCAGTCAGTGAGGCATGCTGCTAACAGCTCTGAAAAATCTTGAATTCCTTTAGGATGTCTGATGGTGTGATGGGAAATACATGAAGCCAGAAATGGGGCACGTACAGTAGTCCTTGAAATGTCATATCTTAATATAGATAAGTTTTAATGCTGGGAATAATTCAAAATAATTTGTACTATTTTTTAAAAAGAAAAAAAGAGAGAGAGATTGGGAACTGTGCATGATTTGTAATATGGAGCTTGCTTTCTACCAGTGATTCCATAACTTATGGTAGTAAAAGTTAGGATTGTTAATTGCTACAATGTGTAGTATGTTTCCAGAGTGGGAGACCACTGAAGAATCAGATGTTTTCAAATGGGGTTGAGCAAGTCCCTGCTTTCAAATGTTGTCTTAAATGCATTGAGTAGATTGAGTCATAGCAGTCAAATTAATGCTTCTATATAATTTGTCTGAGGAACTTAAGCTTGATACATTTCTTCTCTTTGAGATTATGATGTCTATTAATTTATTTTCATGTGATTGGTCTTCTAGGCAATCATTTTGTATGATCTTAAGCTTTTAATCTCTCATGCTTCAGGCTTACTGCAGTATGATTAAGCTAAAATTGTGTTTTGACAGGTGTATGACTGGAGGAACCATAAGAGCAACTCTAACTTCTAATTCTCTGGGATTTGTGAACTTAATCGGTAGTGATGGGGTATCTTAGCTGGCCTATAAATGTTTGCATTTCTTCTTTTTCACAGTACAGTTATGTTTCTGTTTTCATGGGTTTGCCTCTGTTGTGGTTTAACCCCAGCCAGCAACTAAGCCCCACACAGCCGCTCGCTCACTCCCCGCCCCAGTGGGATGGGGGAGAGAGTCGGAAGAGTAAAAGTGAGAAAACTCATGGGTTGAGATAAAGACAGTTTAATAGGTAAAGCAAAGGCTGCGCATGCAAGCAAAGCAAAACAAGGAACTGTTTCAGTACTTCCCATCTGCAGGCAGGTGTTTAGCCATCTCCAGGAAAGCAGGGCTCCGTTACGCATAATGGTTAATTAAGAAGACAAATGCCATCACTCGAACGTCCCCATTTCCTTCTTCTTCCCCCAGCTTTATATGCTGAGTATGACATCATATGGTACGGAATATCCCTTTGGTCAGTCGGGGTCAGCTGTCCTGGCTGTGTCCCCTCCCAGCTTCTTGTGCACCTGGCAGAGCAGGGGAAGCTGAAAAAGTCCTTGACTAGTGTAAGCACTATTTAGCAAAAACTAAAACATCAGTATGTTATCAACATTATTCTCATACTAAATCCAAACCACAACACTATACCAGCTACTAGGAAGAAAATTAACTCTATCCCAGCCGAAACCAGGACAGCCTCCAACAGTGAGATACCTTCTTCCCCAAAGTGAATGGGCTAACTTCTTAAGGCACGTGAATAATAAAGATTCTACAAGACAAGCAGGATCCATAGGAGGAGAGCACAGGAGCTTTCAGTGACTAGCATCCATTTACTGTTTCTTCCCTAACTACTAGCTGTTGTACTCTTTTTTCCTGGTAGACAATAGTAGAAGTATTGCGTTTGCACTGATTTTTTCTCTAAGAATTACAGCTGTTAGTACTTGTGGATATTGTAACTTATAATTATGTTACTTGTACCCTTCAAATAGGGCGGGTTTGGTTTTATTCTTCTTCCAACTTTTTTGTCTAGATTGCTACAAGGTAGAACTTTGATCCTTGGGTTTTATCAGTCTTTGCCTTTTTATAAAGATACTCTAGGGAGATGGGAAATGTTCCAAAATACGGGGGTTTTTTAAGGTCTGCAAGCATAAAAAACTTACTGCTTTTTGAAAACATTTAGGAACTGCTCAGAGAAACCGTATTTAGAGCATTTCACAGCTGACCTCTGTCTTGAAAGGGTTTTATATCCTGTATTCATTATCATGAATGAATACCTAAATGTGACTTTTGGTTGCAAATTTGCAAGATTAAAACAGTATTGAATTGCAAAAAGTAGTCTTAAGCTTTTCTTGCAAAAAGCAGTTTTACCTGGCAGTGACTTACTAATCAGGTGATGCCTTATTTAAGCCATAGAAAGGTCTAATATAAAGGCAGTGAGAGACTTTGGTAGACCAGCTGAAAGTAGAATAGAATGATTTATTTTCATGTGATTGTTTTACAGGTTGAAAATTGGTGTCCTCGTTTACCTTGGAGAGCAAAAAATCCTAATGAAGAAACTGATCAAAAACCAGTGGTAAGAGCAACGTTAAAACATGAGAAATAGTTTGGTAATTGTGATTCATGCAAAAGATCCTGGAATCCTGTGCCACATAAATGCTAGTAAGACTGGAATTTACCATTTTTATTCTTCAGTTCCTCAAAACTGAAGGGAAACATCCTTGACTGTGTACACATAGCTCATCATGTATTTTCTCCGGTCATTGTATCGCGCTGCAGTGTTGGTGCTTGGTTTCCATTAAAAACATTTTTTGTGTTTATATTTATGAAATATTGTACACAGATACTGAGAAAAATTACAAATCCATAGACTGTTCACTGGTGTTAAGTGACCATATGTGAAACTGTTCATTTTTTATTGTCCCATAAATCTGGGCCTTATATATAAAAATGCCTTAAAGGAAGACGCTTATATCCATTTCAGTTTTGTAGTAATGTTTTGATTAGTCCTAATTTTTTTCCTTTAAAAACTGTACAGCATGCAGAGTTGTTTCTAAACTGTTATAGCCTAATTATGTAGCACTTAGGTATTTTATGCTGGGCTGTATATGAACATTGCTTACATAATTTAGATATAGGCTGTCTCATTTTGTAAAACCAATTGCTCTTAGATCAGTCTAGCTTTAAAAAGAATATTTCCTTTAAAATTTATACTCTAGTAATGTTTCTTCTGTCATGGTATAATAGGAGACTTCCTTGTATTTGGAAGTTTCATGACATACATTTATCTTCAGCGTACTGTTTGATTTTATGTTGTGTTTTAGGGATACTTTAACCTCCTTTTGAAGCACATGAACAAAACCAAATCTTATTTTGCAGAAATAAATACATTGCAAACATATTCTGGGGTTACCAAATACTACTAATAAAAATAACAGTAATTTATGTGGCTTAGAAATATCTGTTTAAAGATATCTTAAATATTTGAACTAAAATCTCAACTTTAGAGTTAGAAGTGTATCTTTTTTTTCTTCTTTTTTTTTTTTTTTAAAATGAGGAATGTAAAGCACAGGGTTCACATTTGAGAAGTTTTTTCACTTCTGGAAAGTACACTATTTGAAGAATGATTAATGTTTTGGGGTTTTTTAATGCTTTAATTGAAGGCTGAAATTCGTATCAACTTTGATAATCTCTACAAAATGATGTCACGACATGAGGAATTCAGGTGGATGATGTTACGCATCAGACGAATGGCTGATACCTGGATTGAAGCAATTAAATCACTTGCAGAAAAACAAAATTTGGAGAAGAGAAAACGAAAAAAGGTAAATGAAAACATTTTTCATTTCTGCCACTTGCGGTCATATAGGCTCTTTTAAGCTTCTTGTTCCAGAGGTAACTTCAGAGTGGAAATACCAAATATGTCTAAAAGGCTCGTGTTTATACTTGTGCCTCTTTTCAAGAAGGATTTTGCTGTTTTAAATTACTGTTACAATGGGTATTTGCTTTACAAATAGTTTTACATACTTTCCATGAGTCAACCTTTAAGTAAGTTTTCTAACCTCTTTAATTTTGGATAAAATAGAGACACTGTGAATTTACTGCAAGCTGACGACACTGGAGTGTTTTATGTAGTCATAGGAAACAACAATTGTACATCTTCTTTGTTCAAAATTGAGACTTTAATTTCTGTTTGGATTTGAGTAGACTTAAAGTTGACCACAACTTTGGATTGGATCAGTTTAGACCTCCTGTAATGAGTTCAATTTAAAAACTGTGAGATTCTTGAAGTGAAACATTCTATTTTATTTGGGTTTTGGGTTTTGGTTTTGTTTTTTTTTTTTTCATTACCTAAACTAGTTAAGATAAAGCCGAAAGTTGTAAACACAACAACGGTTTCCCTTCCTGCCTTGTTCTTACTGGAGCCAGTCCTGACTGACAGCAGGCCATGCACAGTCATGTTTCTACCCTCTGCTAAGCCCGGCTGGCTGCAGCTCAGCTCCTTGCCTGAGATTCTCAGTCCTCACGTGAGGTGTAGGCCCCATGTTGCGGCTCTAATATTTATCACGTACTACAGCCACTGAGTAGGCTCACCCTCTGTCAAGGAGCAACCCTTCTCTTTCAAGCAGCCCTCCAGCCTGGTTTATTAAAGAAATATAACATCTGAGAATACATAAACTCAAGAATAAACAGAAGCAGTACTGTCCTTCCCAGACAGTTTTGATGGAATGCTCTAGTGCTTATTCTTTGCTTAGTCCTTTGAGGTTGCTCTGTAAAACATATGGTGATTTCATTTTAATATGTCCAGTTCAGTCCTGGGAGCTGCAAGGGATTAGAACAAAGTGGTTTTTTGAATGTTGCTTTTTTTTAAAGAGCGAGGGAAAAGATTTTTGGGTGTTTGGGAGTTTTTATGCTTGGCATTGTATGTACCCACACTCAAATAACAGTCCAGGTATGTAGCAAAGTGTTTGGAACTCAACTTCTGTGCTTTGTTGGAGAGGCAGGCACAGATTTCAAGGAACTACAGAGAAAATCCTCCTGCAGTGGCAATGGAGAGGAGAGGTTGGGAAAGCATCCTGTTACTCTTATGCAGTCTTTCCAAGTTCTTAATGGCTTGTTCACAACAGCATACCCTTCCTTAACTTGCATAAGCAAGTATATCCTACTTGAGAATATAAGTGGTTATTCAATCAAAATAAGTTAATGTGAGCCACAACTTTCTGTGCAGAACTACAGATTATTTTGTGAATAACACCAGTTTTGGGGGTTTCTTTAATTACTGATCTGGTGACAGATAATAGTGCAAAACAATGTGGTAACATTCTTATAATTACTATTCTAGATATCCATTAAAAAATTAAATTATTGGGGTGGGAGTATTGGATTTTTTTTGGTTGATTTTTTGGCCATAGTTGGAATTTAATAGAAAGAAAAAAATGCTGTGAGGTATTCTAGTTGCATGTTTCATGTTGATAATTCTAACACATGACTTTCCTTCCCAGATTCTTGTTCATCTGGGGCTTTTGACAAAGGAATCTGGATTCAAGATTGCAGAAAATGCGTTTAGCGGTGGCCCACTTGGTGAATTAGTCCAGTGGAGTGATTTAATTACATCTCTCTACTTACTGGGCCATGACATCAGGATTTCAGCTTCACTGGCAGAGCTCAAGGAGTAAGGAGATTACTTTCACTTTTGAAACTGGAATACAAAAAAAATGAATTGCAAACTCTTGAAGCGTCTATTAACAGTATATAATTTCTTGAAGCATAAAATGAAAGTGATAATTCGCTGAACAGACAATAAGATTATTTTCATGAGCTAAGTATATGTGCTATGAAAAGGATAATGTGTTTTCATTGTAGCTTCAGGCTCCTGAGACTTCATAAATGAATGTTGTAAAATTCAAACTAAGCAGCTTATTCTTTAACATTCCAGGTGCTTTAACCAGCTGCAACAGGAAATGTTGCCTAATTCTGTGTCCTCTTTTTCAGTTTCTGCTATTCTTCACTCAGTATCTGATTTTACAATAAAGGTTTAAATCCTTTAAACATATTACTTTTGATGTAGTTAATTGCTTATGTTAGGTCAAATTGCTACCTCACTCATCTTTGTCTTGCTTTGCATGCTAGTTCAGCATTAGCCATAAAACATCTGTTTTAAGCTTGAGCAGATACACTTTTTCTGTAGCTTTAATTTTTTTATAACAAACATGACAGCATCATTTTATAGAGAGCTCTTATACTATAAAGCTGTCAATAGAAGTCAGAAATTATTTCAGATAATTTCAAAGCTCATTATTTTTAAAGATTCCAACCGTATTACTCTCTTGTTTAAACTAGATGACGTTTTTAGTGAAAATTACCACTTTACTGATGTTTAAATAGTTCTTTAATAAATGCTAAGCATCTTTAGCATTTGAAGGTTCTTACATGGTTCCTGATTTGGAAAAGCCTTTGGAAAAGGCTTTTTCGGAAAGGGTAGTTATCGGTATAAATAGTATTACAGCATCTATTCAAGGTATTTGGAAAGTAATACTTTTCCATATTCCTTCTTTCTTTGTTTAGGATTATGAAGAAGGTTGTAGGTAACAGATCTGGCTGCCCTACCCAGGGGGATAAAGTTGTGGAACTCATTTACATTGATATTGTGGGACTCACTCAGTTTAAGAAAACCCTTGGTCCATCATGGGTACATTACCAGTAAGTATAACACTTATTTGACCTCTTAATTCCTTTGTTAAAGAGCTTTTTTTGAATAACACATATCAAAATACTGAGGTGAGTACATCCACGTGAATTTGAATTTATTTAGAAGTAAAAATGTGGGTCTCTGTTGTCCTTCACTCTTAGGAATAAAGGGGCTATTACCTGTTTGTTGCATACCAGCTTTATCCCCCACAGCAATTTGGGATTCTTGGATTCAAGCTTTTTTAATCTTAATGAATTATTTTATCTTGTTGAGTCATCATCTTTGCCTTTCTTTCCCTCCCTTCTTTACATCCCCCTCCCCTTTTGTTCTGTAAATTAGTATTATTGGATTTTGTAGTTTAGTTGGAATACCAAAGGCATGCTTTGCTTGGCAGTGTTTGTAGCCATAGTGGATTGATTATTGTGGAGATTTATCTATTCTAATTGTATTGCCCAACAACAGTGATGCAATTTTTTCTGTTCCATCCCTTAAGATGCTGGGCAGAAAGTTGTCTTCAGGGGTAGGTCTAAAGAATAAACCTGCTGGTAACTGCAGTTGTTGTTGCTTCTGTAATCTATAAACATCTTTCCATTAGAAATGGAAGATGGCAGTCACAAGAAATTACTTTGTACAGCCTTCTTAGTGTCTGCAGTTTTAGAACCACATTTCTTTTTGTCAATAACTTTAAATCAGCAAGCATCCCATGTGTTGTACGAATACATATCAGCAGGAAATAAAACCAAATCTAATTTACTGACTTTGATTTTTCTATACCTAATCGAATTAGCTGTGTTTCATGATCCGTAAAGTCCAGTAAACCTTACTTGAAGGAAGGTATTGAAAGGTGTTCGCTGCAGGTAGAAAAATGGTTTTGTCTTTACCTCAGGATTTTCTAGAGCGTTGGATCTTTTCAGCATAATTTTAAATGAGAGTACTGTGATCAATGTTGCAGATTAGATTACTCTTAATCTCTTTTTTGAAGCAGAGGAGTAAACGGATATTCTGGTTTTTAGGAGCCTGCTAATAAAGATAATCCCATTTTCCACTGAGCTACAGTTGGTTGTCTGTCTGCCAGATGTAATTACCACTAGGCGATCACATACAGTATTGTGGTCAGGATATAAAACCATACTTATAAATTTAAAATGTTTCTTCCCTTTTGCTTTTAATTTCCTGTTTTTTATATTCTGTAACAAAGATATGGACATACACCATGATGTTGAGATTATTACATTAGCTCTTCAATTTTTCTTGCTTATTTCATGAATCATTAAATCTTAAGTTGTCAATCTGTTTTTCATTGATTCCTGATTTGTGGTAATGACTGACATTTTCTGGTTTAGGAGAGCAGAATTAAATTTAACTCTAAATAAATACCTTCGGGTAGTATAGGAGGTTTTGTAAGGCTTTTGAAGACAAAAAAAATTACTTAATGCCTCTCTTCTACAACATTGGATTTCATGGGATGGAAGGGACTTCATCTAGTCCATACCCTTGCTGAAAAGTAGATCAGGTGTATTTGTCCTTCTTCAGATATTTTTGCCTAATCTTTTACTGAAGACTCCAAAAGATGCCCCAGCCATTGTTTTACATTGTTAAGCTTTTCTTTAAAGTGTTTTTCTTGGCCTGATTTCTTGCAAACTGCCTATTACAGCTTATTTTAATATGGTTCTGGGGAATAAATTACTTCCTTCCCCTCTCTGCTGGCCTCTAGAACATCACTATACAGCTTTTCCTTCAATTTACTTTTCTTCAAAATAGATTTAGGGTTTTGGATCATTACTTATAATTCAGGTTTTGTAGACCTTTCATCAAACTTGTTGCATTTGGTGGGAATCTCTCCAATTACTTGATGCTGTTCCTCAAGTTCAGTGTACAAAACAGGGTCCAGAGTCTAGCAGAGACCACCAGAACTGATTAGAGCAGAAGAATTCATTCATAGCTTCATGCAAGCTATCTCCTATTTAAGGATCCTATTGCGATCATTTTTTTTTTCTCTCAGCATCATGCTAATATACATACCTCATAAATTTTGTCATCAAAATATTTTTAAGTTAAAACTAATAAGTCCAGTGTAAGAGCATAATTATATGTCTTTGTTTAATTCATTCCAGTGAAATAAACATTATCACAAATAAAGCTGCCTTATAGCCCTTGTTCTTTACAAACTTCGCTTTTTCACTCAATTGTATTTAATGTCAGTAGGAGTAATTCTTTGTCTTGAAAGAAGTGTTTTGCTTTATGCCATATAGTTTTTCAGCAGACGTGCTGGTCACCTCAGTCTCGTTTGTGCAGACCAGACTCAAATACAAATAAAAACTTGTTTATTCACTTCAGATTGGAATAGAGTGGTATAATACAACTATACCTTCAGAGCAGTCTCTTGATAAGAGTGCCATTTATAATCTTTGTGAGTGAACTTGAGCCCTGAGGAAATTTTTGCTAATTGCAAATCAGGTTTCTAGAACTGCTAGCTCGAAAGAATGACCCTGCTGCTCTGAGAGGTGAGTATTTCTGAACAACCAAAATACCATTTTGTATGTCTGAGATCTGTAGCACCAATGACTCTTGGTAGTACGTGCTTTATCTGTGGTATAATTGGTGCTGTAAATAGCATGAATATATCAAAACAGATCTCATTTTTGGGTGCACCTTATTTTCAAGGAGAAGAATGTCTGGACATGCTGTATTTTTCAGTTCTGAAGTCTAGATTTGTGCAGTTTATATGCAATGAAGCAACATAAAAACTAGTAGCTTAATATAGTTTGAGGAGTGCAGCTCATTGCCTTTCTTAGCACCCGCATCCTCCATACAGCACATAAGAATCTGGTACTTTTCATTTTTCTACAGTCTCTCTAGCAATGACTCATTCCCATATGCCAAAAATCCAACTGGCTTTATTCTTGAAATAAATTAACATGACAGCTATCCTGAAAAATGAGCAACATTCCTGCTTCTTACGTGTTCTCTAGAATACATCTGCTTCAGGAGGGTTATTTTCTGACTAAGTTTTTACATTTTAAATGCAAGTACTGAGTGGCCTGAAAGTTAATGTGTGTGTCTACAAGGATTTCTATAGGCAGATGAGAGCTGCTCATGATCTGAGCTGGCTGGACATAAGCCAAAACAGTCTGGAGTCTGTCTATCTGTGCCGGCACATTGCTGTGCCTAAGCTTAATGCACCTGCAAAGCTTCCAAACCAGAACTGGTTGGGTTTTGACCAGCTTGCTCACAGGAAGATGTCTGCAGCCACTGGCATATATGTACCCTTTATTTAATAGTTTGTACTGGCATAGGTACTAGTTGCTGACAGTGGCAGGGGGTGCTGGCCAGCATTGCTTGTGTAGACAAAGATGATGTAAGTAGAGTAAAATTATAACCTCAGGTGGGAGAAGGATATGAATAAATGTGTATAAATACTTCCACTATGACAGCCCGGTTAACATTGTGCTTATGCCCAGTATTTAAGGAAAAAGAGTCACTTTAAAAATGGTCATAATCCTGGGTTACTTT
>WAAD01033840.1:0-17813 GCA_013389945.1 Fregata magnificens
TATCTGTCACGTGCCATTTCCATTATGAACTCCCCGAAGTGTTGAGATCTTGCCAATTTAATTTGGCTTCCAACTGAGCCAATTTTAAAATAGAAATGAACAACTGCAGAAAGGGTTTGTTTGTGGGTTTTTTTTTTTAATATTATATGCAGTGTAAGACAACAAATAAGTCTCATATTCCTACGAAAAGCTATGTACCATCTCACTATATTAGTAAGTAAACTTACAGCACACTACGCAGGCAGCTGCCACACAAAGACATGACTTAAAGACAGCAGAAAAAAAAAATCTAGTCCAAAGCAGATGAAAAATATTTACGTTTAAAAGTATGTACTTTATTGCCTCTAGATATGTGCTATATTAACACATTTTGTTCAGTTTCTTGAAATAGTACATGACAAAAATAATTCCTGAATTAGAAAAATCAGGTTTAATTTTCTTACATATCACAGGGTAGCTTATTAGCACTTTTTTTTTTTTAAATTGGGGTATTTTAAAATTAAAATAGACTAACCAGTTTTTAAAGAAAACTACTTTCTGCTAGAGGAAACAGTTTTCCAAATACATACCGACATAAACGGAGAATAGAGGTTCCAAGGAAAACTGTATTTAAGGGAAGAAACTACTGTATCATCTTCACTTATAAAAGGAGCTAATGTGCCATTGTAAAATACTTCAGTTCTTCACACTGTGCTGCAACTTTGTTTATAGTACATCATTGATATTGCATCAGCCTTACCTTCTGAGAAAAGTCAGGAGGAAGTGTTTTGGCACCAGTAAGTCGTTTCACTAGAAAAGCTTTCCAGTTTGTGTATTTGTGTTGGATGGCTGTTGCAAATGAAGGGGAAAAAATAAGCCACTGATTTTTAATTGTGTCCGTTAAAGACAATATTAGAGTCTGGAATATGTAAATAAGAAATCCCAGATGACTGTTAAAAAGCCTGGATGACAATAATGACAAAAACCTCTTTAGAGAATGAATGCTACCCAAGATTAAGTTTATGGTATGTCAGGGCAAAGAATTTAATAACAAAATATAAATAAAATCAGTGCATGTTCACATCACTGATTAGCTAACCATTTCCACCTCAATCTTAAAAACTTTAAGTCACATCAGATGGGCTACTCCAAGAAACACTTTCAGCATCAGTCAAGTCCTCATTTTTCCAAAAGTTAAAATGATTTATTCATAACTGTTGAAAGATTGCTACGGTAAAAAAAAAACCTTTGATAGCTGAACCATGAGCAAATTTAGTTTAATAAAGAAAGACTTTTATATCAATCAGTAAGGCTACTATTTACATACTTCGAGGAGGGACTAGGGGCTTCCCACTTGTTGCACACCAACCAACTGGGTGGATGTCAGACCCACAAACGTTGCACCAGAAGTCAAGACTTGAATCATTTTCAAAGCCTTCGTATCTTAGCAGAGCATTGTAGCCTGAAAGAAAGCAATCCCATTTAAAAAAAGACAAAAATTAAACAATATTATAAAAGATCTATTAATATTTCTTTATCAATCACAATGTGTATTACATTGGATTTTCTAGACTAGAACTTTTTATAGAACATTATTCTTACGTCACATCGCTCCATGTTATTAATGCACAGAATGGATTATTTTGATAAATGCGCATGGGCTATCATGTAAGTCAAATTTTAATTAAAATTAAAATTCTTGAACTATAAACCTTTAGAAGTTATATGTGGGAGAACAAAAATTAATTACCCACAGTATCTGCTTTTTCATATCTTATCTACATAACCTTGAATTTTAACTTTACTTTTAACCGAGAAAAGTGATTCGTATAATGAGGCTTACTTGCTAGCTATTATACAATTTCCTATCTCCTCAATCTGCACTGCTCTTACTGTACTCTGAGGCAATATTAAAAAAAACCAAACAAAACAAAACCAGGCATTGTCAAGCTTCACTGAAGCCACTGTAGAACAGTGTAACATAGTGATTGTGCTAAAACATATAACCTCTTGACACAGCTCTGACAACCTAACCAGTGTCAACATTCTACTAACCAGGTGACTACTGACTAAATTATTAGCTCCCTTCACACTTACTTTGATTATTTTAATAATTTCAACTAAAATATATTCACCTGCTAATTTTACAATTCCAGCTATCCAGAAGACTTTGGTAGGTAGGCTGCAGTCGGTGTTTGGAACCTCCACTCGCACTCCTTCTGAGATATCACCCCAGCATGTCCCCATAGGTGCCTATCATTTAAGGCAGGGGGGGAAAAAGTCACCAGTTCACCACAAGAAAATAATTTTTTTTGTTACATTAGCGTTTTACGAGCGACTTAAAAAGACAAAACAATCAATATACAGGATAAGACATAAGCGTGTGTTTAGAAAACAGTCGTTCTGATTTGAACCTTATGTGTAGTATCATAATTCTATACAATTATTACTGTGTATTTCCCACAAAAACTACAGGATTCCAAGTTTAAAAAATCTGTAAGGCACAAGCACAAATTGCTTTATTCTACTATGGTTCAATTAGATGCAAGCTACTGATTTTAGTGAGAACAGTGTAATTCCTCTGCAATTCTACTTGCAAGAAAATTATGGTACTTCAAATTCATACCTGTACCACAGACATCAAAATCTTTACGTTCTGTAAATCAGAAACATTCCTGAAAAAATGCCTGAAAGTTATTTCTTGAATCTATTCTGATGATTTATTATGGTGGGGTTTATCACCCACTGGTTCACATCCTCTCAGAGGAGCAGGCTTTCATATCACCTGTAAGTGATCATTCCATCAAGCAAGCAAACAGAATAGGCAGCTGACCGCCACCTTTTTAATGAATGCCAAAAGGAAATGCATGGCTAGATTCCTCACACACTGTCCTGAAGGCTTAGACTAATGTGTTAGTAACAAAAAGAAATACAAGCTTGATGAACTATTAAGGATTTGGGGAAACTGGAGATAAAAATTACATTTAGTTTGCTATCTCAAGAAGAACGTTTTGTTGAACAGAGCATCGTGAAAAGATAGTCAAAGATGGTATTGTAGAGGTATCAGAAATGCACAGTGCTGAAGAATCTAAAACGTTAGAAGTGACTCAACTGAAGTTATATTGGTAAAAAAATAGAAAATGACTCAGTCTACATTAAACTAGAGTCACCATGAAGGGAAATATTCAGATTTGGAGTATTTTAGAACAATAGTCATATCAATTCTAAGGTGTTCTGACAAAAATAAATTCTTAACAGTTCAGAGAATATCCAGGTATCACAGGGACAACCGAAGGGATCCTCTGCTTCTGTACCATAGTGGGCAGACAGTACTCTAAGGCTGTGTCTCATTTCCACAGCTCTTGGCAAACACAGAGAACTTAACAGCTCAGTGGGAATAGCCTCCAACTTCACAGAATTTTGGCTGAGAGCCGCAAGTGAAGAAAGTTGGATTAATCCTGAATGATTGGAAATCACAATACTGGAATTTTGCTGGCAATCGGCAATAGCCAACTAGCAGCACTAAAAGTCAAACTTATCTTAAAAGGGGATACCCTTCACTAGTAGAAATATTTGAGGCTAGGCATGCAAAACTTAAAACTAGTTTTAACTGTTAAAGGAAAAATAAGTTATTGCAAGTATGCCAGTTTCTTATTTTTGAAGCCTGGTCTCTTCATGTTCTGCTATGTCCCATCTACACCACTCTAGACTGCAGAGCTCTTTTCTGCCATCTGGCAGACAGAGAGAAAAAAACAACTTGAAAGATGATGGCTTATTTTCACACACAAAATATGCAGATGCAGCTTCTTAATCAAGTCCTATTACATATTCACTATCATCTCTAAATTGATGTGTAGCTTTTTGAATTGAATCGGGGAAATAAACTTTTCAAACTGCATATTTTAGTAAATCTTGTTGCCTTGTATAGAGATGCAGATAAGGCCAAACAATCAAAAATAGCAGTGCTAAATAATTTCTTAATCCAGCTGCACTTAATTGAAATATATTTTACTGCCTGCTCATCTATTCAGTTGATTCAGAGAGAAAAGTATATGGAAACACTTCTCCTCACATCAACTGGTAATGGAAATGTCACAAGTTTTTATTTCTAGAATGTGGATTGGTATAGAGGGAAATAGCAGAAAGTTAAATTTGTCCTTGTCTGTGAAAATATTGGTTCTGCTAGTTCTCCTACACCAATCCATATGGCTCAGCCTTTAGAAGAAGGACGCCATCCTGTGTAGCATCACTACTGAAATGCCAGGTAACATTACTGTCCTGAAGTGATGGTTTACAGTATACCTGGTATACTGTGCCATCTTTTCCTTTTTCACTCATTATGAATATTCTTAAGGGAGGAAGACTGGATAAACCAGGGCTATAACAGCCATCTTCCTTCATGGCTTCTCTGTCTTCATCCGATTAATCAATCAATGTTTGCACAGTGCTTTGAAAAACTCACAAAGCACTATGTAAGTGTTAAGTCTTATTCATCTGCTGGCTGGAAGGGTAACTCTGAAGTCTGGATTGGCATAGTGCGAACTAGCAGAACCATAATTTACAGGTAAGAACAAATTTACCTTTCAGACTCATGACGAAGAGATCCACTTCATGTCACTCCCAAACAAGGAAGATCTGGTTCATCGCTTCCTGCTCCGGGAGATGACTTGGGAGGGTTTATCTGTGAGCGGCAGCTGCCTTCTCTGCAAGGTAAGTTGCAATCAGGAAGGTCCTGTTTGACAGGAGCACCTAAAGGTTAAGTACCCCACATGCCTAGCTAAACAAAGATCTCATGGGTTACATAATCGGCTTCTAAAACTTTTGGATGGCACCGACATTGTCATGATTTCAGACTTGAAACTTGATCAGGATTTTAATGGCAAAGCGATGCTACCAATTCCTGACGTGTAAGGATACTATGCTGATACCTTGTGTGTGAACAGTACCCCAACAAAAGGTAATGCCAGAGAAGACAATGTGCAAAACGATATAAAATAAAAAGTTCGAAGCAAAGCACTGCCACCTAGTGAAAAATACTGGAAATGCTCCCCTAGAGCAAACGATTATTTATTTATTTATTTTAACAACAAAAGAAACCAAAAGAATGAAAATATTTCAGCTCAGAATCAAGTTAAACTGGAAAAAAGACTAAAAAAATTGTTAACATCAGAAAACGTGCATCTCACTAGCAACAGAGTGGAAAGGAATAATTACTATTAATTGTGCACTAAGTTGTACATTAAGTAGTACTGACAAACAACTCAGCCCTGTATTTGCTTTCATTTCTAGCAACGATTTACGCTAATAAAAGCAAATATAGAAAAAAGTAAAAACTTTAGAAGAAAATGAAATTGGAATGCAGGTTAGCAATGAGCACACTGTATGTTACTAAGCTATAACACAATATTAAAAACATTAAATTAAAGAGTTGCCCTCCTTGCACCAGCTACTGCTGTGTGTCTGATTAATGTAATTTGACAAAAAAAAAAGCTGCAAGGTGCACAAACTGTAATTCTGGCTTTGTCACAGGCTTCCTATATGACATAAACCAAAGAACTTCTCTACTTCAGTTTACTGAACTGTAAAGGGGGCATAGTTGTATTGTTGCTAGCAAGTTTCATTTGTGTTATTCAACACTGACATCTGGAATGAAGGTAACAGGGAAGTACAAAAGCCACATTAAGGGCATCGAAAGACTTTGAAATTAATTCGTCTCATACAGAGAAAGAGAGAACTTCATGATTTAAACATTTTAATTCTAAAATGCCCCTGTTTTAAATTGAAGAGGAGGTAACTCCCCAGGAAAAAAACAACCTGATCTGGGAAAATTACATCAGACCTGAAATACTGAAGTATGGCAGGTTATTAATACAGAAATACCCAGTATAATGAGGTACACATTTAATAACAAATTTAAGGGTAGATGTGTCATGATTTTACTGTCAATTCAAAACTTTTGTATTGAACAGAATAAGCTTTACATATTCAATCTCACGGACACACACAACGTGCATGGAATCCGTAATACGGATGGTAAACAAACATCAACTAATACAAACTTTTACAAATCAAAGCAATATAGTACACAGAAAACATAGCAATAATCTTTCCAGACAAAGAGAGTATTGTTTCTTTTAATTATCCACAGAGAATGGGAGAGAAGGCTCTAACGAGAGACTACTGATGTGTTTTCAGATTCTGACTCATTTAAATAACATATTTTTCCAAGAAATAATTACAGTAAAACTAAATGCAAATCACACCCTTGTAACACTAACTAATGTCCACCAAAGAAGTAGAAATCTCCAAAGGAGACTGCAGGAGTTGCATTTTACTTGTATAAAAAAGGAAAACGGGGACAGAAAAGAAACAACTTTCAGGCTCAGTAGCATTGTTGCCCTGTAGCTTGTGAAAATTTTCAAGGTAAAATGTGAACGTTAGTATTGCACCTGTTCACATTATTGGTGTACCATTCAACTTCATGAATGAAGCAGTAAGAAAGGAAGATGGAACTCCTTTTAATATGGAATGTTACAGCATAATTTACAAGTGACCTAACTATTGCGGCTGTACCCTAATTAAGGATGCCATACATCATGAAGCATTTGTTGTTGTAAGAGCACAGCCCACATTATCAAACAATACCTTTTGATATGTACTTACGAAATTACTTATTACAGCATGTATGTAACTGTGAAAGCAAAGTGCAAACATGCTTACTTAAGCACAGGGAATTTGATACAAACTTATGAAGCTATACTAACGCAAGGCTCCGTTCTGGGCAATAGTTAAGGCCTCTAAGCATAAAGGGTGCTATTCAGAAAGTGCCAACTGCCAAGAGCCCTGAACTCCTACTGATTTATGAGTTGACAGGGCTCAGCAGGAATTCCAGAACTGGACAGAAAATATGTCTCTCCTCTCCCTTATGGAGAACTTCCACTAAACAAAATGTTTGTTTTGATTACAATTTTGATCAGATTAGTTTTGCTCAAAACTAAACTTTTTAAAGAAGATGGAACACTTCAACTCCCCCCCCCCCCCCCCCCCCGAAAAAAAAAGTATGCTGAGAAAACACTTTCTGTCAGAAAGTTTCTACTTAAGAGACAGAAAGTACTGACAATATTTTAAACAAGATCTAATAATTGGAATTTAACAAACACATTAAAGACAGCTCCTGCTAAATATTTTCCTCATCCCCAATTACATTCTGTAATGACCTTTTGTTTGGAATTTTTGTAACTCTAATACAAAGAAAACCAACCTAACTAACACAGTTTCCAATATAAGTTTCATAGCTGTGCTGGTTTTGGCTGGGATAGTTAATTTTCTTGACAGTAGCTAGTATGGGGCTGCGTTTTGGATTTGTGCTGGAAACAGGGCTGTTAACCCAGGGATGTTTCAGTTACTGCTGAGCAGGGCTTACACAGGGTCAAGGGCTTTGCTGCTCCTCCCCCCACCCCACCAGCGAGTGGGCTGGGGGGGCACAAGGAGTTGGGAGGGGACACAGCCGGGACAGCTGACCCCGACTGACCACAGGGATATCCCACGCCATATGGCGTCATGCTCAGCATGTAAAGCTGGGGGAAGGAGAAGGAAGTGGGGGACGTTGGGAGTGATGGCGTTCGTCTTCCCAAGTAACCGTTATGTGTGATGGAGCCCTGCTCTCCCGGAGATGGCTGAACACCTGCCTGCCGCTGGGAAGGAGCAAATGAATTCCTTGTTTTGCTGTGCTTGCGTGCACGGCTTTTGCTTTCCCTATTAAACTGTCTTTATCTCAACCCAGTTGAGCGTTTTCTCACTTTTACTCTTCTGATTCTCTCCCCCATCCCACTGGGCGGGGGGGCAGCGAGCGACCAGCTGGGTGGGGCTTAGCTGCCAGCTGGGGTTACACCATGACAACAGTCCAAGGCCATGAAACATATTTGGACATGAATGTTTTGCAAAAATGAATTCAAGAATTAACGTGGACTCTCTCTCTCTCTCTCTCATGCACACACACAAAAGGATAGCACGTATTGAAAAATACTTACGTGTTTAAAACAGGTAACAGGAGCTGCTGTAAAGCTATTGCTATTGATGTAGTTACCCCAGCTGAAACCTTCCACAGGGACAGCTGCTAAGAGAAAGTTATTTTATTTAGGAAACTGCTAATGAGCCACAAATCTTGTATTACCAAGAATTTGTTTCAGCTCTGTTTATAGGCCATTACCTGCTTTAGTCTTTGCCTGGTTTTGTAAAGTTGCTTGGTACTGCGCATATGCTGCTAATTTAGCCACTAAGGGTTGTTTTTGTAGAACTTTAGCCTTCTTTGTTGGAGGTTTACCCTAAAACAAAAAAAGCTAAGTAAATAAAGTCTTTCCAAACTCCCATCAGGAAATTTCCATAGCTCTGTAGCATTATCTCTGGTACATTTAACTAAAATCGGAACAACACAGAATGGAAGTTGACTAAGTATCACAAAGCTACAAGTAATATTAAATAAATTTAAAAACCAGTAGCAAGGAATGTCCAAAAGATTACTTTTGTACTAGTATTCCAACTTGAACAGCATTATAGATTCATTGTTGTACCTGAAAAAAAGATATCTTTTTAAAAGCAGGTCAAAAGGAAGAACTTTTGATCTAATTTATGCCAATGTAATTTCTTGGTGTTTGTTGCAATGAATTTGAGATAGGATATAATGATATTTCCTGACATTTCTACCTCTTTTCTTGAATGTTACAAATATACCTTCATTTGATTAATATTTTAAGTGAACAGACCAAAACCCATTTTGCACATCTATATAGCTAAGAAAACCCTCAAAACTAAAAAAACGCAACGATGCTAAATAAACCTTTCTGCTCTCCAAAGCCAGAAAGAATCTTGGGTATGAGATGCATGGAATTTCAAGCCACTACATATGTAGACTGAAGATTTTTCCTGATCTTTTTCTTGCTGAAGGGCCACTGCAGCAGAAATTAAATAAGGAGTCAGTATTCTCTGCTGAGCAAAGTAATTTGTTCATGACTGATACAGTTTTGAGTTTTGGCTTACAAAATCACTCGTGAAAATTTTAATGTGCTAAGAAACTTGACTCGTCTTAGAACATCATGCAAGTTTTACAAATGCACATGTTTTACAAACACAGACTATAATAAGTATATAAAGAAAATGGTGTCTGTACCGCTACCTGAAGTCTGGCCAGAATGCTGGCCTTCTTGGAGTTCGATGAATAGCTTCTAGAGCATGATACACTGCAGAAGCGTTTTGTTTTAGAGTAAAAAGCGTCACGGACACCAACCATTCCACACATCTCGCATGTAGCTAATCAGAGGAGAGAAAAGCCAAATGTTAAAGTGTACTAAAGACTTCAGTAAAAATTCAGAACAAAGACGACATAAGGAAGGTCCTGTAGGTGGCACCACCAAACAGTTTCTGAGGGTTCGACACTGAAGAGAATTGCACAGCAAAATAACTTAAAATAAGACCACCACCACAAACGTCAGTGAAACACTAAGAACCTCAAGTTCTTTGGTGAAAGGGTGCCTCCTTTCTGCTCCCTATTAATTTTACCACTGGTAGAAGTGAATGACCCAGCTAAATCAGCTAAAGCCAATTTCTGTGTTTTCATGGTTCTCAAGGAAACGTCTGCTTTGAATCTGGGCCTGCCAATCTTGATTTCCTCTAAATATTTAATACTCTGACCTGAGTTAAAACCAGATCTCTCTTTTGAATCATAAATTAGTATACCCAAAGTACCCTAGCCCCCAATATTCTCTTCTAGCTTCAGAGGTTGACAGCATACCCACTGAGTTGTTCCATGATGAATAAAAGTTTGTAACCAACTTATGCCAATGAGACAATACCAAGATTCTACCCAGAGAGTGCTCTACTAATCACTACTGATTCTGGCTAAAATATTTTTTTCCCCTATGATAAAAAGCAATCTTCCCTTTTTTTATTTTTTCCAGTGTACTCTAGCTCACAGCTAGTGGGTAGTGAAGAGGTATACACTGACAGACTTTATATGGTAGCAGTAATGAAGTTTTCCTAGTATCAGAAAAAATATATTTTAATATTGTGTACATATAACATAAAGGGTAGAGAGAATATGTTGCCCAAGTGTAGAGAGAACACAGACATTTTCCTCAAAGCTCAAAGAATAAAAACAGTGTACATGAGAACATACATGTGCACATGCATATATACACAACACACATTTGATGGGAGGGCGGATGTTCCCATACTATTTCTTTCCTGACAGCAGGATTGAAAATCTATCTTATTTCAGTTTAGCAAAAACCAAACAATTCCCACCCTCCCAAAACAAACCAACCCCAACCCTTCAGCTGTTTTGGTCCCTTTTCAACCAGGACCAACATTTGGGACTGGACCCTCACAGCTCACAGCACAGGCTAAAAACCATAAATATGAAACTCTTTGTACTCAGGCACCACATACTTACCCATGCCAGATTTGCCATCTGGGTAAGTATAGACCTGTCCATTGTTCTTTATAATTGGGAGACTGGATGGCAAAGGAGCAACCTCCTCTTCACTCTCATCTGAACTGGAGCTGCTGCTGGTGTCCTCACTACAACTATCATAACCGTCAAACATCCCGAATGAATCACGTCTTTTCCTTTCTGCTCGTGAAGTATGTTCTGTCTAAAAATTAAAAACAAACAACAAAACCCCCAAAGAATAGCAGAGCATTCTGACTGCAAATACTTCAAAGTCAAGCTTAAAAAGTTTCAAAGGTCAAAGTCAGCCTTCAAAAGTAGATGTACTAACAAATTGCTCTATCAGCAGAGAGATACGAGCCATAATATATTGCCAATTAAATTAGTATTGGTGTAGTCAAAACTAGCCAATTTTTGTTATTGTGACATACAGGAAGAAAAAAATCTGTCTCATGATCCATTAAGAATACACAGTAGCAGTCCATACATTTCTTGGTATCTTCAGAGTTCATTAAACCTGATGTGCTGAATAATGACAGCCACACAGATCTTATATGCAAATGAGCACATTCCAGATGGCTGCAGCCAATTTCACTAAAATTCATTCATTTGAGAAAGCTGGGCAGAGAAAAGACAGTTCAACCAAGAGGGCACTTATTCCACAGGAACAGAAATGAGAGTATATCTGTGCTCTCATTGGCTTGTGGGGTTATCGATAAATCACTCAGCTTCCCTGTGATTCAGTTTCTCACGTGTGAAACAGGAATACCTCTCTACCTCACAGGGATGCTCTGAGGATTAATACATTAACAATTATGAAGGGCTCAGTTACTATGGCAATAGGGTCTGTATAAATGCTAAAAGATAGAAAGGTGACTAATTTGCCACTGACATATATGAAAACTTGTTACATAATAGAGTTTTGCTATAACCAAAAAATCTGAGGTCAAATAAAAACATACAATTTTGAAGAAGGCATAACAGTTAAGCAATTTCCAGTAAAGATATTAAAGAAATATAAACAATAGACTAACTGATGTCTTTTTTCTGATGGACATCCAGTGCATGCATTTTAATACAGTGACAATTTTCACTTTATTAATATCTTATACAACTCTACTGAAACAAGGCTACTGCTACGTGAGCTGCCCTCATTAAGCTAACAAAAAAAAAAAAAAAAAATTTAATTTCAAAGTATTTCCATTATCCATAACAGTATCTACCAAGTTTGAGAGGAAATAACAGATAAAGAGAAGAAAAAGAAAAATTCTACAATAGAAGCACAAGTTAGGAGAATGAAGTACAGCCAAGAAAACAGAAAAAAAATTATTAAGAAAGCCTTTGCCTCTACTTCCTTTCCCAAGAGTTAATTTGATTTAAAAATCATTGTAGACAGAAAAATAATAATATGTGATCGGACTTTTCCTTCTTAAATTGCATTTGGATTCATAGCTTTAAGATTTCATCACAGTAATTCCCCAAATCCCTTTCTTAGAGAGTATATGCCTGAACATCTTTATTGTTGGATCTCATCCGAGCCTTTTTCTGCTATGCTATCCCTTTATTATAATATTCTCTATTCTCCTTTGCAATCTGACTAAATCCTATTATGGAAGGATTTCTTTACAGTTAAAAGGGAAAACCTATTTCTACACTGACCCAATCCTAGCATCCAATTTAAAAAAAATTTAAAAAAAACCCCAAAAAACCCAAACAAAAGCCAGTAAGCACAAAAGGTTATGCAATAAGGTAAACAAATTTAAAACACTTAAAGCAGCTCTGAAACAAAACAACAAAAAAGTCAGTGTAATGTTAATTATGCACACATTCCTCAGCCAGCAATTCAAAATTATATTAAAACCAATCAAAACTTACGATAGAGCATAACTTGACAACTCCTTGAAGGAACTGACATCTGCCTGAAGTAGCTAGGGTAACAGTCGCAATCATGAGAGGAAACACTGAGTGATGGCAGAACAAAGCCTAGGCCTGACCTGCACTGCTAACAAGTCTTACCTGTACGCTATTACTGATGCTACTGGCCAACAAGATGCAAGATCAGTTATTTGTTTGTGTGTGCACGTGTGGGTAGATTAAGGCAGAAGTTGAGCACAACGTTGCCATGGATACAGCGCTCTGCGAACAGTGCCAGTCATTTACAGATCAGAACACGAAGACTAGTCATCTTCCTCAAGATTTCATGAACTCCTTAATGTCTCACAATATTTAACTTTCCTTGACCACGGCCTCCGCTAAGAAATAAAACGCAGTACCATATTAGCCATTCACAACAGTAACACCAGAACACCGTGATGCCTTCTAGTATTATGGATAGGTATCAGTGGTGTTTCAGAGCCCACGGGCAGGATCTCCTTCCTCGCTCACTCATCCTCCGTAAGTGAGCTGCTCGGATTTCACTAAGAGATTAGGGCCTTGTCCCACATAAAGGAGGACTTCAACCCTTTAGTGGGGGCTGCAGCACAAGGTAGTCTTGGGACATCCCTTTTCCATTCCAGACTGGAGAACTTCGGACCCACACGGCAGTTCTGCTTTGCCCAGTACTTTGCTGGCAGAGGTCTGAAATGCTGTAGCAGCTCAGAAGAAAGAAGAGAAGTGCAGCCCATTCCCAGCCCCTCCAACTCTCAATGCCACAGTACAGAAAGTCTACAGCCAGCCCTACTCCCGCTGCAAGGGAAGGTGAAAGAAGAAATGGGAGGTTGGAGGCAAGATGAAGGACCAGTGGCACAGAAGGGAAGACAGGCTGCTCTAGGCAAGTTGAAGCATGGTGCAAGATTACAACTGCAGATACCACAACAGCACAGTTGGCTTTTTTTTGTTGTTCTTCTTTTGCATCACATATATTTAGAACCTCAATATTACTGCCAAGCCCTCTTTGCCAAAATATCCACAAATGAGAAAGAAAGTGGAATTATTTTCTATTTGGAAAGTTGGGCCCTCTACTAAGAAAATAACTCTTCCGCATTATACAGGTTCCTAAATAGCAACCATCAAGTTTGTTGAGTTTAACTACACTGTCAAAACAAGTCTCATACATCACCTTTCCATTTACTTTATATTTGGCCAAACTGTCCAAGTTATGAGCGATTCAAAACAGCAGCTTTGCTTATTGTCTTAAAATAATACTGGAGTTTTTCTAAAACATTTTTATCCAAGCTTCTGCCAGAAGATGACCACATTTGCCAGATAGTTTACATTGGACATTCTTAATGTTAATTTATAGTTGTTATCTAGATTGCAATTCTGGAGAAACTACTCAAAATATGTTTTGTGAGACCTGGAAAAGGTAAGGTTTTGCAACAAAAAAAATACAAAAGTACTTTGTGCGCATAAGTAGGTGGAAGTTAGGGAAGATGATATGCAAATACCTACGCTGGAATTTTGCTAGAGCAGATCAAAACATTTCTATTTTGATAATAAACACCACTAAGGTTCTTTTTAACCCATGTTGAGAGACAGCATTTGTAGAAACAAACGAACAACATGTGGAATCTCTGATAACCTTTCCTGCAGAACTTAGAGGTCCTATTCTTCTCCAAACCCAGTCTAACATCTGAAACAGAAAAAAGTTGGGGTACAACTCTGAACTCAAAGGTCAAAAATGGTATCCTTACAAAAAGGACAATGTACACCTCAAACAGAACCATAACTGAGATAAAGCAGCTGCTTCGGTCACAGCAGCAGCCTGCAATTCCTGCTGAGTTCTTGCAAGTGATGAGCAGCAGTGTGCCTCATCAGCTGACTAGCAATATCTTGTCTGCCTGACAAAAAAGCACCTAACCATGGTAGCTGCAAGACCTCTATCAATGAAGGCCTCAGAAAGAACGGCTTATTACCCTGCAAGGTGTTCCCACTGAATTTTGAGACACTGTCCATGAGAATGCAGTCCTTCACCCAAAAAAGCTACCAGAGACTAACAGCAGTAGTAACTAGACCTAACAATTACAACCATAGTAAGATCAATCCATGTTTCACAACATAGACATACAAGAAAAAAAAAGTTTCCTACTCTTAGAAGCTGGATTTAGCACTAAAAATCATGCCGAGGAGATTGTCTTTTCCTCAAAACTGAACCAGATCAGTGCTCTTCACCTTCTAACAAATGAGGGAGTAGCATCCTACCTATCTGCAAAACATGCTTTGAGCAAGAGTCTGGCTTACTATAAAACTTAGAGCCTTGTAGCTGGTTAATACCAAAAGAACAGTTGCTTAAGTAACTCCACCACTAAGAAAGAGTCTACTAGTACGTTAAGCAGAAGCAAAGCACAAACAAAAGAACGAGACAAACTTTTAGGCATACTGGCTAAAGCTTATTTTCCTAATGAGATTACTGGTTCCTCAACAGGGAAGATTTTTAGACAGAGCAATACAAAGTCTAGGGTAAGCGGGACTGGCAAATAAGCCTGTACGACTATTTGCTTGAGGCTCTTCTTGCATACTTTTCTTTATTGAAGGGATGGGTGGAGAAAGGAACTCTTAAGAACTGCTTTCTTATTCTGCCCAACTTCCCATTTTCCTGTTCTTCCTCTCCTCCCTGTGAATACTTGGCAACAATGTATTTTTAAGAAATACTCTTAATTAACCATTACACAAGGCAAATGGTACGATAAAAGAATATAGTTAAGGAAACCGGTTTCCCTAAAAGCAGGAAGGCAACTCTAAACAAATAAGAAAAATAACTAGTTTCTCGCTCTCTTAGCATATAGGGTTATACACATACAGTTGAATTTGGTCAGCACATTATAGCATGCACACTTTGAGCGTAATAGCTACTCTTTCAGCACAAAAAGTTGGTCATGAAGGGTGAACAATGCATGGCCAAAACACAAAACAAAACTATTTAATGTTCATTAGACATCAAATACTTACTCAGGAAATTGCTTTAGTGTCTTAATGAGGACTGTGCTCACGTATTGGCAAAATTTATGAGAAAGTGTTTTGAAGGTGAAAACTTGCTACAAGAAATACCCCATGATTAAGTAACCAAACTTCTTGCCCCCAAAGAAGTGCATCCTGGACAAAGGAGAACGACCCAGAGCAGTCACAGGCAGGTTTCAAACCACTCAAAATGGTTGTTGTTACTACTGAATCAATTTGGTGCTTGAATTCAGAAAGGTAGCAATTTAGAGCTTTGAGTACAAGGGCTGTAGCTTAACAAAGGCCTACCAGCACCTATACAGATAGGCACCACTTTCTATATACAGATCTAACCCCCAGAAGCACGACAGAAGTATGGACAGATGGTATTTGAGGCCAAGGTCAACAATGAGGTCACCACAACCTTCAAGCCAAGGGTCTGCGGTAAGACACATTTACTTTAATCACATATCCTTAACAGATTGTGCATTTCCAAGTTGGTATTAAATTTGATGCACAGCTTTTGTTTTCAAAAGTTCATTAATGTTTTATGCTACAAGCTTAGTTTCAGCTCTGGATGTTAGCATTAAGGAAACAAGATGATGGAACTAATTTATTACAACTCTTCTGAATGTAAGCTGGCCAAAATCATTTGCTGTAGTAATACGAGCTTGCCCCCTGTGGAACTGAAGTCTAATTGTGCCTTGTAGCATGACAAAAAAGGAAAATTCAAACATGGTACCCATTTAAAGAAAACATACTTTCAGCTTTCATTAAAAACAAACAAACAAAAAAACCCCAAAGCTAAACATCTTGGGATTCCTGAAAACCAGAACCAACCAAACTTACTTTTTTTATATAAGCAACTCACCTCTATCTGGAAATGTGCCTTCCACTCTTATTATAAGTAAAATCTCTGCTGGAAAATTACAGAAATGTTTTTTCCTGTCTCTTCATTTGCTATGTATGACAGCATTTTGTCTGAAGCCAGTTTCTGCTGTTTGCCAATGGTTTTGTCCATAGCCTCTTCCCCAGGGGGTTTCACACAAGAGGGGAGACTCTTTCATAAAAAAATATATCAAATTAGCAGGCAATTTTGGAGGGGGTGTGTGATGATTAATATGTGAAATAGCTGAGTTTTGAGAAAACTGAAAATCTGTTACAAACTCCATTATGTTTCTACAAAGCCCTTACAGGAGTATCTGGAAGAGGCAAATATTTCACTTTAAACACTGTGTTACCATTAAAAAAAAAAAAAATCAATTTAAATGTAAAAAACCAAAAAACAACACCAACCCAAAACCAAAGTCTTCAACACGTGAATGCATTCCATGTGCTCAGAGCCAGATTCAGCAAAATATCACACATGCCCAGAGTGTACCGACTTACCTGAGAAATGAAGGTATGCAGTAGTAGTTTGCAGAAGGTATCAAAAGCCTTGCAAAATTAAATCAAATTTTAGAAGGTAAGAGAAATGAAAGCCAACGAGAGGGAACTTTTGTACATATTTGCATTACTGCCACAGTCGTCTAGCTCTTTAGAAAACCACAATGAAGAGAATTCTGCTTTTCAGTCTACAACCCTTTTGCACATGCACAAGCCTACACGCTCTCAAAACCAACACCTAAACTATTCTTGTGGCATAAACGCTAACTTCCACATAGGAGAGTATATACCTCTGCTATGTTTCCCTATAGCTTACATTACACGCTTCCTCAAAATGATCCCTAGGCAGAAGCAACGAGTAAAGACTACTAACCTACCAAGCTCGATTGCTTTTTTAAAGGAATATATTGTTTTAGTTCCCATTTACTGTGCCAGATTAGACTCTCTCACAGCCTTTTTATTCCATTCCTTACAAGTCGAAATCGGACTATTACAAACGAATACAACAAACAAATAAGTAAACGCAGGTTCTCAAACCTGCAAAATAATCTTAATTTCAAATACTGAAGACTGCCCTGCAGCTTTCAGTTTTAACTGGTTTTAGATGTGAAAAATCACACGGGCTGCCACCCACATTTTAAATCGTTATTTTAAAATTAATTACTTTTTCACACGCAGTAGTTTCTACCATAATCAGCATATGCTTTGCAGGAGGATTTTTTTTTTTTTCCCTATAGCCACACCGGACAGAAATCGCTACACTTTAAAACATTTCCTGCAACAACCTGAAACTGGTTTCACGGGTTTACTGCTCTTCACGTAAAGAACAAAGTCACAATAGAAACAGTCATAAAAATTACACAGAGGGGGGAAGTGGATGCAAAGAACCCCAAAGTTTTGAAGTGCTATTATTAAAGAATACTCTACAGCGCTTAAAATGAGCACGACTGGAAAACTGCATTTTAAAGGCTTTAACTACAGGAGGAAGTTGCTGAAAAAGCAGCACTTCAGCGGAGCAGTATCAGAACGGGGACCCCAGCACGCCCGTATCGCTCAGCACCAGATCCCCTGGAACTTCCCCCCCCCCCCCGCCCCGATCCTGACTGCCGGCAGGAAGATGGGGAGGGAG